>PVLC010000800.1:121440-176152 GCA_004027655.1 Graphiurus murinus
TTTTTTTTTTTTTTTTTTTTTTTTTTTTTTTTTTTTTTTTTTTTTTTTTTTTTTTTTTTTGCGGTACTGGGGATTGAACGCAGGGGCATTCTACCTCCGAGCTATACCCCCAGCCCTATTTTTTATTCTTTACTTTGAAACCGAGTCTCTTACTAAGTTGCGGAGTGCCTCACTAGGTAGCTGAGGCTGGCCGCGAACCCGGATCCTCCGGTCTCAGCCTCCCGAATGCTGGGATTACAAGCGTGCGCCACCACGCCCGGCTCGAGTGTTCAATTTTTAAATAAAAAATATTGTGTATTTTACAGATGTAAGAGACTTAGTGTTTAAGAATTATTTTGCTTCAAAGTAATATATGGTGGTGTATACCTATAATCTCAATACTTGGAAGGGTGAGATAGGAGGATCTCAGGTTTCAGGTCAGTCTAGGTGACTTAGAAAGGCCCTCAGCAATTAAGTGAGCCCTGTTTCCAAATAAAAAATAAAAGAGCAGGGCTGGGGTTGTAGCCTGAAGGTAGAATGTCCCTGAGTTCAATCCCCTGTACAAAAAAGAAAAATCATTCTTTAAATTCAAATGAATGAGAGAGCTCACTTTTACTTTTAAGAATAACAATTGAATAAAAACTTTATTCAACAATCTAACCCCAAAGCCAGTAGAAGACAGGAAATTATGAAAATCAGAGCAGAAATTAATGAAGTAGAGAATAAAAAAAATACAGAAAATCAACAAAACGAAAAGCTGGTTTCTTGAAAAAAATAAACAAGATAGATAAGCCATTAGGTAACTTCACCAAAAGAAAAAGAGAATCAATGCAAATTACCAAAATAAGAGACGTAGAAGGTGATATTACCACCAACAGTGTGGAAATACAGAGAATCGTGAGAAACTACTTTGAAAAACTATACTTCAGTACAATGGAAAATCTGGAAGAAACTGAGAAATTTCTGGACACATATAACCTTCCTAAATTGAGTCAAGAAGATATAGAAAACTTAAACTGACCAATAGCAATCAAAGAGATAGGAACAGCAATAAAGAGTTTACCATCAAACAAAAGCCCAGGGCTAGATGGTTTTCCAAGTTTTAAAGAAAGAAAGATAAATTCTTTATTTCTATTCAAGAAAAATTAAATGCAGCAATCTCACTAATAGTGATATTGCCACATTTTTAATTGCTAGGGAATGATTGAGTACTCTATAGATTAATAAAATGGATTTTAACATGTGAATGCCATATAAAATCTGAACATTTGTTTCTTCAGTCAAAAACTGGGATTGTTTTATATAAGGAAGTTTTAAGGGGATGTAAGAGCTGGGCCTGGTGGCTCACTCTTGTAATCCTAGTACTTAGGAGGCTGAGACAGGAGGATCTAGAACAATCTTAGCAAGTAGTGGGACTCTTATTCTTATCTTTCCAAATAAAAATAAAATAGGGCTGGGGTGTAGTAGCCCTATTTGAATGCCTCCGAGTTCAATCCCCAGTGCCACACACAATAAAAGGGGAGGGGTGATGTAATAATCAGAGCTCCTGTACCCAAACTTACTGTTTAACACATTCACCAGTTTGCACATTAAGCCACCAGCTAAGACTTCAGAGTTATAGATGATTTCTCTAAAAAAGAGAAATAAATGTCCTTTAGCAACTCTAAACCAGGTTGTAGGGAGAGGGGACTTTATGAATACCAAGCCATTGTGTGAAAGCTCTGTCTTGGAGGGATGACATAAACTCAAAGCAGGGGGTGGAGGAGGGGCATATTGTTGTTTTGTTCTTTAAGGAAATCCATTTTACTCATGGAGTTTTCTTACTTTCTTTTCCCTGTGAACGTTTTGGTTGCTGTGTTATTATTTGTAGGAGAGAAGTTGTAAAAATTACTCATTCAAAATTACTGCTTTGTTATAGTGTTTCTATTCATCAAGTTAATAAATTAAAAAGATGTCTTACTTAATCATAAGCATATCCGTATACTTGGGCATATTCATCATCATTAGCTGAGTCCAGCTGTTTTGTACCACCTCCACCCATTCCAAACCACCATTCTTTCTAGGTCATCTCCCTTTACTAGCTTCCTTCCCCCCTCAGGTTCTATACATGATATCAAAGTAGTTCTTTACCAGGAACATCAGATCAGGCTCTTCAGAAATACCAATGGCATTCCTTTTCATGCTTTACTTCTCTAAAAGCTTACACTGGGCTTCAAAACCATATGTTATTGAACTCCTCTGCTAAAGCCTCAACTCTCTTCATTTTCCTCCTTCACCCAACTGTGGTCCTAGAAGCCTTACTGGTAGTCCTCCAGTACTACTGGCTTCTTCTACCTCATAGCCTTTGTTTGCACTGGTTCTTCCCTTTATCAGAAAACCCTTCCCTCAGATATCCAGACGGCTGTCACTCCTACCTTTAGGTCTCTTCTTAAATATCACTGTCAGGAGGTTTTCTCTGAGCACTAGATATAAACTTATAACCTTGTTCCTTTCACCACCCCCAGCCTTCTTATTCTCCTTATGTTGCTTTGCTTATCTCTTTTTTCTTTCTTTCTTTTTTTATTTTTAGGTACTGGAGATTGAACTCAGGGGCATTCTACTTCCGAGCTATACCCCCAGCCCTATTTTTTATTCTTTATTTTGAAACAGAGTCTCACTAAGTTGTGGAGTGCCTCACTAGGTAGCTGAGGCTGGCGGGGAACCTGGATCCTCTGATCTCAGCCTCCCAAATGCTGGGATTACAAGCGTGCACCACTACTCCCGGCTTTTGCTTATCTCTTAAGTGCCATCTGAGTTAGCATATACTTAGTGTATACATATATTCCTTTTGTTTGTTATCTGTTTACTACCCTTTTTAAAATGTAAGTTTTATGAGGGCAGGAACTTTTTGTTTTCTATGGTTTAGCTCCTTAACACATGGTAAGCATACGTTGTTTATTTTTTAAATAAATAAGTGAGTAAATAAGGGGAAGAAAGTTCTATGTAGATGTGAAAAGCTTTGGTGTGTTGAAGGAACTGAAAATATTTTCATGTGTTTTTGAGGTGGGAGTGGTGAGTGATGATTTTACTCTTCTCTAGTGTTAGAGACCATGACATGTAGAGTTTAATTAGCCATGTTAAAGAATTTGGATTTTTGTCCTAAGGGACCATGAATATCATTAGTTGTATGATCCTCTGAAGGTGTGATCAGATTAGTATTTCAGAAAATCTGTTTGCAATGGATGCATGAGTTAGAGAAGAGCAAGACTGTAGACTTAGTGACTATTTGGTGAATGTAGTCCTGGGGTATGTTGGTGATTCCCTGAATTAGACTAGTGACTTAGGGATAGAAAGATGGATGGTTTAAAGAGACATACAGTGTTTAGGAAGCAGGCCTCAGAAATTGAATGTGGAGTTAGAATTATGCATAAGAATCTGTCATGGCCAAATGGGGAGGTGGGATGGTATTCATAGATAAGGAACAGGTTAGGTGGTATGGGGTTATGGTGGAAAATTGAGTCCCAAGTGAATTTGGGATGCTGTGTTCTTTTTTAGGGATATACTATGCTTGGAATATGTTCCGCAAAGTCCATGTATTGGGAACTTAATCCTGAATGCAATGGTGTTGAGAAGAGAGGCATTTAAAAAGCGATTGGGTCATGAGGGATCTGCCCTCAAAAGGGATGGATGCTGTCATTGAGGAAGTGGGTAATTGTGGGAGTAGGTTCTGATAAGAGGATGAGTTTGGCCTCTTGTCCCTCCCCCAACCCTTTCATGTGCACACATATTTTCTGTCCTGCCCTTCTACCTTCTCCCTTGTTTTGATGTAGCAAGAAGGCACTGAACAGATGCTAGAGTCATGCTGTGTTAGACTTTCCAACTTCCAGAACTGTGAGCTACATACACTCTTTGATATATAAATCACCCAATCTTTGGTATTCTATTATAGAAACACAAAACATACTAAGAGTGCTATAACCTAGTAGCAAACATTGGTGACTTAGAACTGACTTAAAACAATAGAAATTTATCATACTAGTTTTAGATGGTTGAATGCAAAAATCAAGATGTTGGCTGAGACTCCTCAGGAGAATCCTAGCTTCTGTTGGCAGAATCCAGCTTGTGTTGTTTGCAGACAGTCCTTAGTGTCTCTTGGTTTGTGGGTATGTTACTTTAGTCATAAGGCCATCTTTTTTCTTTGTGTCTTCACTTAATCTTTCCTCTGCATATTTGTCTATGGCCAAGTTCCTCCTTTTTATAAGAACACCAGTTGTGTTGGGTTAAAGCTTCACCCTAATGACATCGTTTTTACTTGAATACCTCTGTAAAAAACTTATATCCAAGTAAGGTCACATTCTGTGATACTGGAGGTTAGGACTTCAACATATCTTTCATTGATGAGTAACAGAAGTTTAAGGAAAAATCAGTATGATTTGACAGCTTGCATTAGTATACAATAGGAGGTCAGAAAGCAGAAAAAACAAAGGCAAATCTTGTTTTCAAGCTTAACTGGGAGAATGCTGGTACCATTGGGAGAAGTCAATGTGGGAGGGAAAGGAAAAGACAATTTTGACATAGGGGAAGGTAGATGGAAATGAATGATGTTGGAAGGATGCTGAATTTGTATGTTGTAGTCAAATGATTCATGATCTGATCAGAATTCAGGAAAGAAATTTGCATCTAGACAATAGCTTTGATGTGAGAATCTTTGGGCTCTTTGAAACACACAGGAGAGCTTAACTTAAAAAGGAGGCATAAGAGAGAAGGTTACTTTGTTTAAATGGATCGCTCATCCATTATGGAAAAAGAGTTTCATGGGAAGATGTGTCCCTTTACTCTAAATGTCAGTTCCAGTGACGTCTGGGTAGTGGATTTAGTTGTTGAAGTGGCCTTTGCACGAACAGAAGTAGAGTTACCAGTTCCTGACAGCTGCGAGTCAGCCTCTGGGCATCTTGCTAAATTTTCAAATATAATTATACAGTAGACTTCCTTTAACAAATTCCGTGTTTCCAGCTATAATTATAACTGCTTTTCTTGCCTGTAGCCTGTTCTTTGTCTTACTACTCTCCTTCATATCTCCCCCTGCTGGTTAGAATTATCCTCTTGTCATTTGGGATCTGAGAAATTAGGAAGCTGTTTACTGTGGTTTTCTTTCTTAAGCATAGATTCACCACTGCATACCAATTTCCTTCTTTCCACTTTATGCTAAAGTACATTCCAGTAATAAGAAGCCATGTATTAAAGCATAGGCTAGCAATATTTTATATTAAAGTAATTTTTTATTTTCAGAGAATATGCAAATACAAATTACGAACATTGTAAACTTCTTATGCAGTTGTCAGAAAATGACCACCACAACTTACTTCCATTGACCTCATTTTTTAGTTAAGACTCTTAAGTAAAGTCTTGCTCATGGCCCATGCTTTAGACCCAATGTGATTGTTTTTTAATAAATTAAGATTTGCAACCAAAAATGAAGTCATAATAAATCCTACAACCATAATCCTGCAGTAGTTTCTAGGACTTATCATGACAATAATTTGTAAGATCAGAAATATGAGTGGAATTTCTTGTTTTCTCATCTATTTTTATCACCCAAATATCTATTATGAAAATAAATCACTTTAAAAAATGCCTTGCTGTGCTTTACAAAAATATTGTAACTTTGGGATGATAAACTTCAAGAATATATTTCCATGTCATTTGGATTATATTCTAAGTCATTTTAATGTCTTTCTTAAGAAATAATTAAAATGTATACATTTCTGAATGTGCAGAAGAAAAATTGAACTTTTAGCTTGCAGTAGAAGTAGTCCAGAATAAATTATGGACTTGCATCAGTAATACATTGTATGCGTATTGTTCATCAGTCATTCATTCAAATACTCATTCTAGTATTTGTTATGTGCCAGGCTCTGTACTAGTTGTTAGTTCACTGAGGTTTTAATTTGAAGAGTGAGAATAGATTGCAAAAATTTTGCTTATGATGTTTGAAGTATACTGGGGAATAAATTGTAGTGTATTCAGGTTGCCTATTAAAATCTGTATATTCTGTGTAGCTTTAAATATTAAGTAGGACTTCTTTATAATAATTGGTTGACACTTTTTGTATAAGACTGAAGTATTTAATGAACAAACACAAAATAAAGTTTTGATAAATAAGACATTTTCTTGAAACCTTTTGAAATATGCTTGAAGTATTTTGGCATTAGATTGACAGGCTTTTCTTTTATGAAAGACTAAGTGAATAATTTAAGGTTATATTTCATGTTTGCCGGTCCTCATCGTATGATAAGAATAATAGAGTCTTGAAAAGCAGAGATCTGTAATTCACTGTTCTAGGAGGTTGCTCCTTACTATTACTAGTATAATTTTATGCTCCCATAGCAAGGTTTCAGGTTGAGGAATGAGATTATAGATTTGCAGGGGCAGAATATTTGCTTTCCTCGTCATTTTGTTTCCCAAGGAATGCTTACCCCTTAGCCTCAAATGTGCTGTGGCATTAGCTACTTTAAAATAGATCGCTCAAGACTCTTTATTTGGAAAATCTTAAATATGCATCGTGATGCATTACTTGCAATAAAAAATTGGGCTACAATTATATATAAAACTAAACACTACAGCTGCTGACAGATGTCATTAGCAACGTTCTCAAGTACAGATCCTTCAAAAAAGAACTGCTAGACATCTGATCCAGGGAGTTTTAAATCATTACGATTCAAGATGGAATACTGTTGTCCAGTGCATTTATTGGTTTTAAAAACTTTTTGAAAATATGTTTGGACCTTGGTTTTTGATATACTTTAAAAACTATTCTTCTGAGTTACAACTGACATGTAAAGGAATGCATGAGACTCACTCCACAGTAATAATTGTTGCAGACAAGATTCATCAATGGATGCCCAAAGAAATGGAATAGTTCCACAGTCTGAAAGTCTTTCCCAAAGCTGTTTAGTATTTATGCACCTTTATGGAGAAGAACGCTGACAGACCCAGGTGACCAAGGTTAGCATCACCAGTCATGAGATGTATTAAATACTGATAGAAAATGAGACACTGAAGAGGGCTCAGCATCACTCATGTGATGTTCTTGCCAGAAATTATAATAACCTCAGTTTCATCATGAGAAAACATTAAACAAATTCAAATTGAGGCACATTTTACAGACTAGCTGATCAGTACTTTAAAAAAAAAATAACAGTGTTGGTAAAGTACTTGCCACAGACTGGCAGAGCCTACAGAGACATGCCAACTAAAGGTAATGTGGGATCCTGGATGTAGTTCTGATGTGGGAGAGAAATGCATTTGCAGTACAACAGGTGAATGTGAGTAAAATTGGCAATTTAGTTACTACTTCGAACCAATGTTAATTTTATGGTTTTAATAACTACCATAGTTATATATGGTATTACAATTAGAGTAACCTAGTTACAGGGTATGTGGGAATTCTGTACTATTCTTACAACTTCCTTGTAAGTACAAAATTATTTCAAAATAACAAAATGTTAGGCTCTTTTTTCTGGAAATCCAACATAGTGCTCTCACACTTCTGTAAAAGTGTTCCTCTATTAAAATGAAACATCTGATTTTAGAAATAATCCAAGAAAGACTCCTATTCCAGTAAATTTTTTTTTTTTGCATTACTGGGGATTGAACTCAGGGATATTCTACCTTCGAGCTACACCCTCAGCCCTATTTTTTATTCTTTATTTTGAAACCGAGTCTCACTAAGTTGTGGAGTGCCTCACTAGGTAGCTGAGGCTGGCTGTGAACCCGGATCCTCCGGTCTCAGCCTCCCGAATGCTGGGATTACAAGCGTGCGCCACCACGCCCGGCTCTATTCCAGTAAATTTTGCCTAGTGTTTTCTTGCTGTCCACCATTTGTCACCTCATTTCCCTAATCATTCTTTACTATCAATTGTAGAGATACCCAAGATGTAGAATTTGTATGGAGATGTTAATTGGTTTCTACTGTTATTTGTGCATTAATATATGGAAAAATGTAAAGATCAGAAATAGATGATGTTGGCCGGGCGTGGTGGCGCACGCTTGTAATCCCAGCATTCGGGAGGCTGAGACCAGAGGATCCGGGTTCGCGGCCAGCCTCAGCTATGTAGTGAGGCACTCCGCAACTTAGTGAGACTCGGTTTCAAAAATAAAGAATAAAAAATAGGGCTGGGGGTGTAGCTCGGAGGTAGAATGCCCCTGAGTTCAATCCCCGGTACCGCAAAAAAAAAAAAAAAAAAAAAAAAAAAAAAGAAATAGATGATGTTCAAGGTATAAATGAAAAGGTACAGGTTTCAGAGGATGCTATCATGATTTTACAAAAAATGTCGCCATGTTGTCAAAGATGTTCCATAGAAATTGGAGTGTTCCAAAAGTTTGTCCTTTTTTATAGAAAAGGCAGTTTTATAGGTTTTCAGCTATTAAGTAGGGAATCTAGGGCATAGGTTACCACTCCCATGGGGTGGTGGAAGAAAATATTGATAGATGAGAGAATACAAGTTTGTCATTGCGTCTTTGCATTTATTCACTTAAACAAAGGTAGATTGGGGGGGGGGCACTGGGTAATTTTTTTCCTTCCAAAAAGGGGGTAGTAAACCAAAAATGTGTGGGAATCTATGCTCTAGGAACAAGTGAGCTGCAGAAGCCTCTATATTTTATTTTGTTAAATACTTAGCAAGTAACCTGTCATTCCTTTGAAGTTAGAGTCACATGTAGCCTTTCAGTGGTTTTTTTTTTTTTTTTTTTTTTTTTGCGGTACTGGGGACTGGGGATGGAACCAGGAGCATTCTACCTCTGAGCTAGACCTCCAGCCCTATTTTTTATATTTTATTTGGAAACAGGGTCTCACTAAGTTGCAGAGGGCCTCACTAAGTAGCTGAGGCTGGCTGCGAACCTGTGATCCTCAGCCTCCCAAGTACTGGGATTACAAGCTTGTGCCACCATGCCTGACTCCACATGTAACCTTTCTAATTCTGTCCAAAATGCCACTGCCTATATATGGGAAACCATAGTTATATTTACAGAGTGGAAGTTTCTGCCTACAGTGGCAAATACCACAACCAAACTAAACTAATTGAAGTCAATGGCTCTGTTACTTTTTTTCCTTTTCCATATAGAATTGTGCCTAGTGATAAATAATTTTCTGAATGAATGGATGAATATTATATAAGGTGAATTTTTGTGTTAAATGTAATGCAACCTTTGAAAAAGTAGATTTGGATAGCCTACTTTAAACTCTTTAGAGAAATGACCATGTGCAATTGGTTAGGATGAAGGGAAGGTTAATTTTTTTTTGTTTGTTTTTGCATTGAAGTACTTAAGAACTATTAAATGTTTATAATATCCATGGAAAACTAAAATAACTAGAAGTCTCTTACTTAATAGTTATAGATTTTTGGTTTCTAGTGGAACCATTAATGCTGAGTGGTAGAAAGTATTTATGATTTTTATTTATTTTCTATATTTTATTTTTAAATAAGGTCTTGCTAAGTTGCTGAGGACCTCACTAAGTTGCTGTGGCTGCCCTTGAACCTGTGATCCTCGTGTCTCAGCCTCCCAAGTATTGGGATTATAGATGTGTATCTCCATGCCCAGCAGAATATAGGTTTTATATGAAAAATGGATGAGGATTTGGGACCTATCACTGGCAGATACTAACTTTTTAATCTTGAGCAAACCATTTTGTCTTACTCAGTTTTTCTCACCTATAAAATATTGATGGTAGACTAGCTCATTACCTAACGTGGTTTGTGAGGATCACATCAAAAGCATAATAATACATATGATAGGCAACCTGCCCTAGTGTTAGGTGCTAAGTTCAGGGAGCTCAGGTCCATTGTGCCTGGTGCCTCCTGAGATGTGGTGAGCACCATGCCAGGAGCACATGGTCACCTGAAGGTCATTGACTCTGGCTAAGTGAGAAGGTATCTTGAAAGAGTGCTGAGTTGAAGTATTGAAAAAATAAAGGTTTACAAAATATTTAAATGTTAGCACATGGCTAACCAAGTTGATGCAGTTTATTGGATTTCAAGTTACAAACTCAAAGTCTGCACATACTAACTCTTTCAGGTCTTACTCAATAGTTAATTATACCTGATTTTGAACCAAGATAAAAAAAAAGCAATACCATATAATACTATTTGTAAGTAACAGATTTGGGGCCATTTCAAATCATTTCTTTTTATTCTTTTTGTGTAAGGGAAAAAAAGTCATTAGTCTGCATTTATAATCAGGACTAGCTTCCTGTAAAATTATTTATTTTAACTTTTTATTTATAGATTTTGAAATTTACAATTCTAAATACAGCAATAGTAAGGCACTGCATTTTTTGCAGGAAACAAAAAGCACAATTAACATAAAGTCAGAGCCAGCCACAAATAAAATATTCCAGCAAACTGTATAAGGGGAAAAAAAGATGCTCTGGGAAGCAGATGCCAAGAAATGTTACATAGGTGGCTGAACTACATTGGAGAGAAAAGAACAGGAGCCAGCAGGGGAGGAGACAAGTAGATGGCAAATACTATGGAATGAGCACTTCCAAGTGTTAGCTCCTGTTGTAAGCACTTATGCAGATGATATCATTGATTCCTCCCAACTACCTTTTGAATTAGAACCCCACTTAACATATGAAGTAGCTGAGGCTCAGAGAGGTTAAGTAATTGTTCCCAGAACATTGAGGCCAAGAATCAAACACAGGATTTTTGGCTGAGGAACACATGCTTTTAATCAGTCTGTGCATTGCTTCCATGAAATTAGTAGCCACCCTGCTGAGGCACAGAATGTGGTTTGTGCATTTTTGGTGAAGACTTTTAGGGATTCTTAGTCTTAAGGACTTGATTTAGTCTTAAAACAAAAAACACAAAAGTAATGGACTAATTTAGGATCCCTGGAGTCCTGAAAAATAATAACATACCCAGGAATACCTTATAGGTAAGTATTCTACCTTCCTACATGGACTTTTTTAGACATCCCATATCTGTGTATATTATTACATATGATAATTTCACAGACCTGCTTCTAAAAACTTGTAATAATTTGAAGGTAAGTAGATGAAAGTGTAAAAATGACAAAGTATGGGTATGGAATTATATCATTGACTGTTAAGTCAGGGATTGAGTTAGAATTTTTGTAATTCCTGACAGAATACTCAGTGGCTAATAGAAGTATTTGATTTAATAGAATCTCACTAGTAGGGGCTTGATATCTAATTGGTTGAATTAGCATTATTCTAGGTATAGATATAAACTCCAATTTGTTCTTTATGAAAATATTATATCTAAAATATTTCTTTTTTGCTTGACAAAAAGACATTAGGTTGTTGCTTTAAAGAGAGACTTGAGAGATTTGTGTTTGACTTTTCTTCCCCGCCCTCCCCCCACCCCCAGCTTGGGTTGTGGTAGAATCAAACAAGCAAGTGTTTGATAACTAATAGCTGTTCAATTTTTTTTCTACTGCAAAAACCTTAAAAAGGCATAGTGACTAAATTGTCTTATTCTTAAAGCATTGTTTTCTTCTCTTATCTTCTTTGATAATGTTCGTTTTCATAGTGTTGTCCTCAGATCTGAGATTCCCTATTATAATTTTAAAATACCTTTAGAGCAGTCCCCCACCCCTCCAGTACTGGGGATTGGACCCAGAGGCATTCTACCACTGAATTACATCCCCAGCCCCCTTTTATTTTGTATTTTGAGTAAGGGTCTCACTAAATTGCCCAAACTAGAACTTGCAGAACTTGTGTTCCTCTTGCTTCAGTTTCATGATTAGCTGGGATTCTCCCTGTGTAGCCAGCTGAATTTTGGTTGTTGTTAGTTACCTTAATTCATATAAACTAATCTTGGTTTATTTTGTCTTGATTTGACTTTAAGTGATAGCTTGTCTACCTTATCTGTGCCAACTGGTCCCTGACTGATAACAGCACAGTGTTCCAACTCTATAAAGTCCACAAGGGGCTCAAGAGAGACATGTTTGTGGAAATGTGGAGTTTGGCATTCACTGTTATCTTAGTGGGCTCAACCTCTTGGGTCCTCTGTGTTATGCTTCTCTAGCTACCTCACTCTTGTTTTTCTCTGTGTAGGTCGAGAAGAGGGCTGTTTGTCTGTGTTCTCAGCTGAGTAATAGGAGAGGGGAGGGATGGCAAATACCCCATGTAGCTCATACATATCCCATTTTCTGTGATTGTGTCAGACAGAAGTTCGTGGTGTATTTTCTTGCTTAGCTATAAGGTAGTTTCATAATTTTTCTCAACTTCAAGGAGCCAAAAGTTTCAGTGTGAGTAAAACCTACTTGCTGTTTCTGGAAGTTTGAGATGATTACCCATACTTCATTCCTTCTTCCCTAACATCTAGTATGTGATGTAGATTCGTATTAAGAGATCTTACTATCTTAGGTTGGTAAGAGTGCTAACCCTTTAATAGCCTTCTAAGTGTACTCAAAAACACTTGAATTTACCATGACAAAATTAGGCCTCCAACTCATTTTTATGATATATTCTGATAGAAAAACTTCTTTACACATCACCACAATTCATTTTTTGACAAATCAGTAAGTTTACATTTAAAAAGTTCCTTATCCTTGGTGAAGCGTGGGGAATAAGTTATCTCTTTAACAAAAGTGTAAATTACTTTATCAAGTGTATAGTTCATTGATGTTTTCCTAAACCTCCAAGTTGTGTACCCTCACCATGAAGGAGGCTTAGACAGGAAGATCACAGGTTCATGGCTAGCCTCAGCAATTTAGCAAGGCCCTCCACAACTTAGTGAGACCCTTGTTTCAAAATAATAAAAATAGGGGGTGTAGCTCAGAGGTAGAATGCCCCTGGGTTCAATTCCCAGTATGACAAAAGTAAGTAAATAAGTATGTAAATAAATAGAATAGAACAGAATAAAATATAGTGTTGCATTATTATACAGTTATTGAAAAACAGTACTTTTAAACAAATGTACTACCACCAAAGGTGAAAAATAAAGATGGTGAAATTTATACTTAACACTATTGCCTGCACACTAATCTGAGCAACTCAAGTGCTTACAAGACAATCTTTTCCTAAGTCCATCCCACCTGCCTCCTTAGAAAATAAGGATTTTAACTTTATTTGAGAAATGGCCAGTAAAAGTATAATGAAAGAAGCCAGTCACAAAAGGCCATGTATTGCTGAGCAGTGGCCCATGTCTATAATCCCAGTGACTTGGAGGCTGAGGCAGGAGAATGGCAAGCTTGAGGCCAACATTGGCACTTTAGTAAAACTGTCTCCAAAAAAAAAAAAAGAAAAAAAAAAAAGCGAGCCTGAGGGTATAGCTCAGTGGTAGAGAGCCCCTGGGTTCAATCTCCAGTAACCACCCATGTACGTGCGCACACATGCACACACACAAAAAACTCTACAAAAGGCCACATATTGTGTGCTTCCTTTTATAGGAAATATCTAGAATGAACAAATCTATAGAGACAGGAAGTAGATTAAGGTTTGCTGGGATATAGGTGGGAGTTTGGGAGCAGTAAGAAGTGATTAACTGTTAATGGGTCTTGATAATATCCTAGGACTGATTGCAGTTGTGCTCTTACAGCTCTATGCATAGTGTGACAATTGAACCCAGCACCTCAGATGGGTGAATCTCGTGGTATTTGCATCGTGTCTCATAAGCCTTTGTAGAAGATATCAGTAGGGTAAAGAAGGAAGTAAAGAGTACTTCATGTCTTAGCTGTTTGTGTATCCATGATTGTGGAGATAGAACATTTTAAGTGACAGTTTAGTAAGTTTCAGTAAGTAGACATATGATAATATAATTAATTTCCTAAAAATGGGTATGTAGGTTGTTTCCAATAAGCCCTGTTTCCAGTAGGATCACTGTGTATTTCTGTGCTGTTGTCATTCCAGGGTCATTCTAGAAGCAAAGTTTTCAGTTCAAAGATTAAATGCTTTTGAAGTTTTGAATCATATTTCTAGATTGCTCCTCAATTGATGTGCTTCTTCAGTGGTACAAATAGTGACCCAGTCACCAGGTGCAAGCCATAGCTGGGTATTGTCAGTATTTTCGATCTTTGCCACTTAGGGGATATGGACTCATTTGTGTTTCTTTGTGCAACTTGTCATATATCCTTTTCCAAAATTTTTAATGTTGCTCATGTCTTTTATTTATCTTATCATTGGGGCAATGATCTATTTTTATTTTTTGCACCAATGTGTAGAAAGTAGTTTTATATTGAGTATTTACTTTTAGTATATTACATAGGATAAAATTTTAAAAATAAAAATATCTTCCAATTTGTGTTTCATAAATTTGTTTTCCATCATATAAAAGTTAATAAGTCTGATTCATTTGGCATTTATTTAGAATGGTATAAAAGGCAAGAGAAGGAGAGACTGTGAATGTAGCTCTGTTGTAAAACACTTGCTTGGCATGTAGGAGGCCCTGGGTTTGATCTCCATCACTGGAAGAAAAAAAAAAAAAAGGTGTGTGTGTGTGTGTGTGTGTGTGTGTGTGTTAAATTATCACCTATTCATAGGCCTGTCATTTTGGCAAATTGTTTTTATGCTACTACCATATTCTTTTACTCATTATAGTTTAAAATATTTTAATAACTATTAGATTGATTTCACATATTACTCAACAGCATAGTACAGAGATTAAAGGCAAGGGTTTTGTAATTTATTAGTTCATCGCATGACCTTCAACAAGTTATTCAACCTTTTAATCCCTCCTTCAGTTTGGTGGGGGGTAATAAAAATATCTCATGAGGAGTTATAGGATCAAGCCCTTCTTTCCTGCTTCATTAACTTCTCTAATTACTGGATCTTTTTCCATAAATATTGAATTATGGCATTTTCTTTTATTTAAAAATATACAGTTTTATCCCAGTTTCCTTCCTTTTCATTTCTAAGATTTTTTATTTGGTTCTTTTTCAAAATCTCTATCTTTATTGAATTCCTCCTTCATATCCTGCTTTGTCTTTCCTTATTTAATTCACACATTTACCTGTAATCTCTTGGATACCATTGAGGTTCTTTAAAATTATTCTTTCAAATTCTTTATTTGGCATTTGTCTACTTCCATATCTTTGGAATCTTATTAGAGAATTATGAGCTTTAGGAATGATCATATCATTTTTTTTTTCCATGTGTCTTGTGTTTCTAAGTTGAGATTTGCACAGCTGTCAGGATGGGTAAGTCTTCTGTTTTTATGTGATGGCCTTCTTGGTAGGCTGCTTTCTCCTGATGATGTGTTTGGGTATCAGTTTATTGTGTAATGTTGTGTTTATTTCCCACTAGACATCATGGCGTAATCTCGCTGTAGCTTTTTTGGTGGTGATTTGTGGGTTTGGGTACAGACCCACTGTTTCTTCAGGTCTTGCAAGAATGGGGGCAAGATGTGACATAGGCAGTAGAGGAGGTGGGATACCCTCAGTGGTTAGTCCTAGCTACTATCAGATTACTGCGTTTTCCACAGACACTGTTGACAATGGCCCTGTTACTTGAGTATGACTTGGGAATGACTTTGATCCTGTTTGCTTCAGTCATGATGAAGGACCTGAAGCTCTTGTCCTCTGATTGGATTCTGGTACAGATCCAAGTGCTTCGTGGCAGGAGCCAGGGGACCAGAATGGCAGCTCCTTCTCTATGGCACTCAACTCCAGTCTGGTGTCAACAGTGTGTGATCTGACATTGTGTGGGTGTGACCAGTGGAGAGAATTTGTGTCATCAATCATGTTTTCCTTCTCTACTCTTACTGTGAGGGTGTCTGCCTAGGTGTGGGACCTCAGAGCTCCTCTCCCCCACCAGCTGTGAGCTGTGCCCACCTGAGGGTGATGGATTTGTTCCCTCCATTATTTAAGTAGAAGTGTCTGACAGGTTTTGAGTAGGATTAGGTCATGTGTAGCTAGACAGAATTCCTCACAGCTGTCTTGGAAATGTAGGTACCCACCCATCATGTGCAAGGCCCTGGGCTTGGTTCCTAGTAGCACCACCAAATGATAAAAAAAAAAAAAGGGCAGTTAAGTAAAAATAAAGAAAAATGAGTAAATTGAAGCAATTATAAAATAAGAAAAATCAAGGAGAAAGAACATACACACACACACACACACACACACACACGTTAATAAAAAGAATCCTCCTAAGCTAGGTGTTTGGGAATTCACCCAAGGGCAGATGATTGCAGGTATGTTGCTCAATGCTTCTTAGTCTTATTGGGCATTGCTCCCTGAAGGCCAGTAGTTGGCCCAGGCTCCCCCAACTCCATCTTTCACTTATAGTACTCTCCAGGTAGCAGGTGGGAGTGAGTTGAGGCTGTAGCTGGTTGAAATTTCTCTTAGCTGGCTTTTACCCCAGAATGAGGTAGGGCAGAATGTGGGCCCTGCTAGGAAAATATTGTCCCTGGAGCTCATTAGGCACACTGCACCAGCAGTGGGCCAAATTCTATAGATGGGTCCCTAGATGCCTCCATGAACAGGAGGAAGCAATTGAACCACACAGTTCTGTTCTGGGACAGAGGTGGAACCTGTGATCTGCCACCATCAATCCTAGTGTCATCAGCTCTAGGCCCTGTGTGAAACCACACAGGACTGTTCACTCCCCCTTGTCTCAGTGCAGGTTCCCTGATCTGCAAGTCGGTGCCCTGTACTTGGCTCCACATTGCAGCCTGTGCTCCCCTGACCTCAGAATTCTCAGTGGGCCTGTGTCAGGTACTCCTTAGAGCAAAGACTGTCTTGTGGGGCCTGTTCAGGTAGTGCAGCAGTGTGTCCAGTTTTCCTGGGCTCCTGACCTTCTAGAACAGTACCTACTGAAACAATAATGATGATGCCCAGCTATTTTGTTTTGAGAATTCACTAGGAGGTGCAGAGAACTCCTTTCTAAAGCCAGCCTGCACTGTAGACTCTAGCTCTCTAATTCATTTAGACTGTAGATTTATGATACTTTCTCTTTCATGTGTGCATTTCTCTGGCCTGTTCTTCATAGAGTCTTACTCTGTACTCATGTAGCTAGATTGGAATTAACAGGGTAATCTCTCCATCTCAAGACCCCGAAACCCTGTTGACATCTAAGGTACCATATCCATAGGCTCCAAGATGTCAAACATGGGCTTATGGAGGGGGTGGTATTTTATTGCCTTCCATAGCTCCTTTTTTTTTTTTTTTTGGCTCCAGTGTTTATTATATAAAATTGTTTACAATAGTGAAGACAAAAATACAAATGAAACAAGATACAAAGTTGTTGCAGAAAAACATTGAAGACACAGTTATGTCCTTCCATAAACCAATATAACATACAAACATTGTCAAGAATACCCACCTGGTTCACCCACCACCTCATTCATTCAATAATTATTTTCTGAGTACTTTCCATGTACAATGTACTGCCCTGTTGTAGGTGCTGAGGACATAGTAACAAATATAAAAAAAAGTCCCTGTTCTCAAAGAGCTTTTGCTCTAGTGGAGGAAGACACACATTGAACAAAACAAGTAAATATATAACAGGCCATCAGAGGTTATAGGGGCAAAGGTAGAGGAAGGCTTCTGCAACCTCCAACTCCTCAAGAACAATTGAGGCTGTTTTAAACGTTATAGCCTCTTTTGGGGAGAAGATACCAATGCTAAATTATAGTTTTGTTTTGTTTTTGAGATAGGGCCTCACTATGTTGCCTAGGCTTCTCATGAACTTCTGGGCTCAAACAATCCTCCTGCCTCAGCCTCTCAAGTAGCTAGGACTACAGGCAAACAGCACCATGCCTGGCTTAAATTATATATATACCATAGCTCTGTTTCACCCAGAAGTATTCAAGTTGGGGCATTGATTGTTTGGGCATCTATTTTCTGAGAAGGCACAATTGAATCATATAGAATATAAACAAAATCTAAAATTCAGATTTTTATCTCCTTCAATTTTTTTCTTTCCTTTTCTGTTTGCTCTTTTGCTTCCCTTTTATTCATTTGCTTAGGTCACACATATATTCCCCATTCCACTTGCTAGAAGCCAGGAAGTAGAGAGTGCATGGCACTTCTCTTTTGCCCTTTATTTTGGATAAAGGAGCCACATATTTTATTTTTATTCTATAGAATTAGCTGGGCAATGCATTTATTTGAGCATCACTTATAATATAGAAACAAATAATTTTACTAACACAGTTGTCTTTTAATAAAGTGCTTGAATGTTTCACTTTCTGAAATTTTCTATTTATTAGATTAAACTACATTAATTGAAGAAAACACTTATATAGTATGTGTACTTAAAGATTTTATTGCCATTTATGTGTACTCTTAAAATTAAATTTGTAGTGTGGAATTTTTTTTTTCTCAAAGCACAAAATGTAATTTGTATTCAAATAGGTTAACTTTTTCCTTGGACAGCCTATAGAAAGACCAGTGTATGATTTTTTTTAAAAAATCCTATGTCTAATAAGCTAAAAGATATTTGATACTTACTAATTTTATGTACTATTTTTTCAATTAGGTGATGAACTTGGAAGAGTTTACATTTAGCTAAATAAAGTGAATTTCTTTCTACTCAGTTTTCAATGCATGTTTTACACTCCACTTGCTGCCAGTGAGAATGTGGGTGGCAGACACACCACATATTTATCATCGCAGAGTTCTCTATATCATACAGGAAAAGTACATTAGTATGCCATACAGAAACTCTAACACACATAAACAACCACTTAGCATTTTTAAGAACATATCTGACTTATTGATTAGCTTAAATATCTTTTAGTAGACTGAGACACCCACGCAGAGTGCATACATTCACTTACTTTTCAGAATAAGTGCTTCTTGTGCTGATGAATGAATGAGCTTGTCCCTTGATGTGTCATGGTGAAGATCAAACGGTGTAAGCTTTTCCTTTTCCATTGGAATCCCTGTATCGTGACACCATAACGTTAGGCCAAGTGTTCTTCAGATAAAGTGCACTCTGGAAAACAATTTTTAAAGCCCCATTATACATTTGCATTTATTTGGGGTGTTCTGAGTCTCTTTTTCTGTAGTTTTTGCTGCTATTCTCAGTTTCAGGGCCATGGTGAGTGGGGTTAAAGGTGGGGACTTTTCCTGATTTCTGTTTCCTTATGAATTCTATGTTCTTCTGTTGGCTCTACCCTGTAAATTTGGCTGAATTCAGGTGTTGCATATTTTTAAAAATATAAGCAATATATTTAGACTTTTTATTGGAATATTTTATTGAAATAAGGAAATATCAAAATATAGTGTCCAGTTTACATACATACTGGCCTAAACTTGAGAAAATGGTACTAAGAGATAATATAGATAAGAAGGAAATAGGGTAAGTGATATTGTCATTGTAAAGCATAAAAGCATATGAACATGCTTTTCTTTTAGTCTTTCATGGAAGTTTACTTTGCACACATCCAGAATCAGTATATTTTAAAAGAAATGTCCTAGCCTCTTATTTTATATTTTTTACGGTACTGGGGATTGAACCCAGAGGCCTTCTACCTCTGAGCTACACCCCCAGTCCTATTTTTTATTCTTTATTTTGTAACAAGGTCTCAGTAAGTTGTGGAGGGCCTCATTAAGTAGCTGAGGCTGTCCACGAACCGGGATCTATTTTCTTCTAAATATATATAATAATGCTCTATGCCTGGGTGAATTCAGTGGACAAAATAATAGAATGATTAATATATTCTTCACATTAAAAAAGTTCTAGTAAATGTGAATATTATTTGCAATATGAGAATTTATATGAAATAATTTTAAGATGAAAATATTTTTGAAAGGAAGATTTTTCTTAACTCAAATGATTAGGACTTCTTCATTACTATACTAACGTGCTCTTTCATAGGAGAATAATATTAGATTAAAAGTAAATACATTATTAGATACACTTATTTCAATGTTTCTTTTAGTGTTTTGAACATCATCACATGTTTCATAGGTATGATCTTTTGAAGTTGTAAAACCATAGAAAGTTAATGTTGAAAGAATGGCAAAGTATGCAGTGAAACTGAAAGTTATTGTATTTGTAAATGTAAAATCATAATTTACATAAATGTTATAGTTGGGAACATTATGAATGTAAATATGCCGTCTCTGTTCTCAGTCCTATAATGCCATTCTTTGTCCAGTGGGAGATGAAAAGTGATGCTGAGACTACTGCTTAACTTATTATAATAGCTTTAAAAAAATTAAATAGCACTGATGTAAATCTGAGAGGGGAAAAGAGTATTTATCTCCATTAAGTGGCATAAAAAGCTATAGTAAGAATAACAGGCAGTGGATGTGCATTAAGGAGTGAAATCCCTAAATTCGGATGCTAATTATAAGTACAAGGACAATTGCCTCCCACGTACTTAGCTGTTGTATATTTTCTTTAGTCAAAGTGTAATTTAGAGTTCTTGAAGTGCTGAATATGGCTTTTACTTTTCATTTCCCCTTAGCATATATATTAAAAGAAAAAACACTTGCTGGACTGTGATTTTGATGGATATAGGTAGATATTGAACCAAATGCTGAATAGATACTTTTCATGATTACTCTTGGATTGTCTTTATTGTGTACCTTACCTGCTTCGTACTATTAAAAAAAAAAAAACAAATGTTTACTGGTAAAGTTAAAATTATTTAAACATTTGAGTACGTTTTACTTTCTGTGGTATACCAAAGACTTTAAAGCTTAAATTGTGGGAAGATATATTGATACTAGAATTAAGAAGATGTTTGTTTAGATTATTACAGTTTTAAACACTTATTTTGGTCATGGTCTCTGTCATCTTGTCATTAAAGTGATATGTTATGTCTTTAACAGTTTTGACAATTTTAAGTATCTGAGAAAAACAAAATTTCCTCTGTATTTTGTACAGTGTCTTTCAATGGCAGTTTTGTAATGTTTTTCAGTTATTAAGAAGTATATAATACAGCTAATCTGTTCTTAGAAGGTAGTTGGCTTTTAAGTTGTGGAGTAGTAGAAAAAGTATAACAGACAAATTATTTTTAAAACTTTTTTAGAAAAAGCAGTACAAAAAACCCTTTGTAATTTTGCCATTATTTTATTCTTAGGTATGCTTTTTTATTTAGCTTTTAGTAACTTGTAATTTAAGATCACAGTTATTAGGTGTATTTCTGCATTTTATATATCACTCCCAGATGCTACAGTATTAGTTTTTATCACTGCATATTTTATGAAATGTCAGCCTTCTGTTGGCTGTTCACACAGCATTGTTAGTGATCAAAGACACAACATAAAGGAGAGGAATCTAAACAGTTGGCTTATCTTTGTCCTTCATTGTGACAAAAATACTGTAAAATTACTTTATTATAAAAAGTGAAATACTGCCATCAGGTATCATGCAAAAGAAATAAATATCTTTAGTGAAATAAAATATCAAAATGTTTAATATCAAGAATCTCAGTTATAAGAAGAAATAATTTCTAATTTTACAAAGTTTTCCTTGGTAAGGAATAAGGGCAATATACTCATTTGTAGTATTGTAATACTTTGCTAAATGGCAGTGCTGTACTTAGGAAAAGCCACAGTGTTTGACATCTTAAAAGTTAGTTCAAACTCTTAACTTTGCTATATAAATACATTTTAGAAAAGTGATTATTAATCTGAGTGTGTGCATTGTTTGAGTTTTATGTGATCTTATTAAAATTTTTCATGAACTAACCTATTTTTGTAGGTTAAAACTTTATTTCATTGATTTAAAGATTTTTTTTTAATTTCAGTGATTTTAATATCAAGATAAAAGTATAGAATGGGAGAAAATTTTCAATGCCAGAAAGGAAATCTGTAAGAATAAAAATCCTGAATGATTTTAATCAGCTGTTGTATATGCCCAACACAGCAGTTGGTTCAATCAATTTTATGTTTTGGGATGGTTTTATTAAAATGAGCTGCTGCTTTCAGTAAATCATTGAGAAAGATGCTGGCTTTATACATGTCTCTTTTGGGTGGGGGCAGGGTTTACAATTGTAGCTTTGTGAGTTAGTAAAATTGGAGACAGCTCTTGACTACCATGGAAGTCAGGGTGTTTCTGTGTTGTTAATTAGTGTGAACATTTGGAAATAGAAGTAGAATGAGAATTTAGACCAAAAACTTTTATGGCTGTGTGTAGGAAAATGCCATTCTTAATTAAAAAATAAATAAAGGTCAGCAGATAATGATTTAAGTATCTTCAATTTCTTGTACAGTGTGTGTATATATATACATATATATATTTATTTATATATATATATATATATATATATATATATTTATTTTTTGTGGTACTGGGGATTGAACTCAGGGGCATTCTACCTCCGAGCTACACCCCCAGCCCTATTTTGTATTCTTTATTTTGAAATAGTCTCACTAAGTTCGGAATGCCTCAGTAGGTAGCTGAGGCTGGCCACAAACCTGGATCCTCCGGTCTCAGCCTTCCAAATGCTAGGATTACAAGCGTGCACCACCACTCCCGGCTTTTGTACAGTGTATATTTTTATAAATGAAAGTTAATTGATTTCCAATGGAAGACTTATGCCTTTGTAAAGCAGTTTGAAAGATAAAACCATTGTATATGAGTTAAGAAGCCTTAACATTTTATTCTGATGTGTGCTGTCCAAAGCATGATCCATAGATGAACAGTATACCTGAGAACTTGGTAGAAATTCAGAATCTTGAGCACAGCTCCATACTTACTAATTAGAATCTGCATTTTATCAAAATTCCCAGTTGACTTATATAAACATTAAAATTTGAGAAACACTGTTATAATGCTTCGCAATGAAACCTCTTATTTGCTTTTTGTATTATATGTGTGTTTTAATTGTGGCATTGCCAATGTTGGACTTGGTCTGCAATAGTTAAGGCATTAGAAGGAGACACTGGAAATTCACCTCAGAATTTTAATGGGACCCAGGCGCAGGCAGGTATTTAGAATTTGTAGGCCTTTTGTCTTTTAGCCATTGCAGTTAGAATCAGTACTACTTTATAATATATGTGGAAAGTTTCGTGTTACACTGTTGCTGTTAGCAGGTGTTTTCTTTTGGCTAGGGCACTATCTTATCAGGTTTTCAGTTACTCATGATGGTTCTTTCCTAGCAATAGTTAGTAATCGTTTCCAAATAGGGTAAGTGAAATGTTGTCAACATACAGTATAAAGAGCATATGAATGCATTTTCTTTTAGTCTTTCATGGACATGTACTTTTCATGTGTTCTACAATCAGTCATCACTATTACTTCATTATCAACCTCTGTTTAAGTTTTCTGTAGCTTAAAGGAAAGGGAGGACCTTTCAGACAGAAAAATCATCATGAGTAAAGAACAGGAATGCCCCATTTGATAGAATGCATGAAGTAGAGACATATAAGTAAACTTCACATAATCTTACAATCATATTGTCTTAGATACTTTTGTAAGAATAAGGGTGGTGACAGTGTGTTCAAAGGTAAGTGAGAATATCAAATTACTTTTGCAGCCCTTAGTAAGATTGAAAAAATGGGACAGACCTGCAGATGGGAAACTAGTTAGGAAGCTAGAAGTTTTAGCAGCTTAGTTAAGAGGTATTAAGTGCTTATATTAGGGTATGATATTAGAGAATAAAATGAGACAACTTTGAGAGATACAGTTCTATTTAGTAAGATATAGTAACAGTTTTGATCTGAAGGTAAAGAAAATATAATTATTGAAGACTCTCAATATTTCTTCATGAAGTGAAACAGGTAGAATGGAAGGTTTTCGGGAAATATAATGAGTTCTGTGTTTTATATATTGACTGTAATGTGCTATTACGGGTAGTAAGGTGGAGATATGAGTTGGTGGGTAAGTTCATTCTTCAGTGCTAGCTCCATCTGAAGGTGTACTGACTGTCGACAGCAGTGGGGACCATTGAATGAAAAATTTCAGTCATTCTAAAAGAGCAAGGGGGGCGGTGAGTTGGTGGTGGTGCCTCCAGAGCACGTGGAACCGCAGCAAGCTAGTGGGTGTCTGGGGGCAGCGGCCGCGGCGAGGGTCCCCTCGGTCTGCTGAGCTGGCCCCCT
This sequence comes from Graphiurus murinus, assembly GCA_004027655.1. Lineage (NCBI taxonomy): Eukaryota > Metazoa > Chordata > Mammalia > Rodentia > Gliridae > Graphiurus > Graphiurus murinus. Next base: position 145,360 of record PVLC010000800.1, read on the forward strand.
CTACCCCACTTTTCCTCTTAGGCTTAGGGCGGGCGGGCGTGAAATGGGCACTCCCCCGCTCTCAGGCTCAGAGTCGGATTCTGATGCGTCTCTGGTCACTGACAGAGAAGGATGCGTTTTCCCGCGGACTCCTGAAGCCAGTCCTCAATGTCATGCTAGAGGGGCCGAAGAAGGTGGTAAACGACGGGAATGACCTGAAGCTGTGTTTGGCAGAACTTGAGTGGGATCTGGAATGGGTTGAAAGGCTTGATGTGACCCTGGGTCCAGTACTGGAAATCACAACCTCAGACAACATCTCAGGAGAAGGACCAGAGAGCTGTTAATCCAGAAAACAATTTCCAGCGGGAAATGAGTTTCTACTGCCAGGCACAGGCTGCCGTACTTGCAGTATTACCCCATCTCCATCAGCTCAAAGTCCAAGCGGCCCACTGATTATTTTGCAGAAATGGCCAAGTCTGATCAGCAGATGCAAAAGATTCGACAGAAACTGCAGACTAAACAGGCTGCCATGGAGTAATCTGAAAAAGCTAAGCAACTTCGAGCACTTAGGAAGTATAGAAAGAAGGTGCAAACAAAGGTTCTGCAGAAGAGGCAGCGGAAGAAAGCACATAGGTGAATGCCATTAAGAAGTATCAGAAAGGCTTCTCCGATAAACTGGATTTCCTTGAGGGAGACCAGAAACCGGTTGCACAGGGACAAAGTCAGGAGCGAAAGGCCAGCAGATGAAGAAGGGGCTCAGAGCTAAACAACGCTATAAAAACCAGGAATTTGGTTTTGATGGAAAGAAGAAAGGCTCTAAGTGGAACACTCATGAGAGCTACTGATGATATTTCCAGCTTCCGGGCCAAGACAGTTCATAGCAAGGGCCCCAAGAGGCCAGGAAAGAAAGGATCAAATAAGAGACCTGGAAAACGAACAAGAGAGACGATGAAGAGCAGAACCCGCTAAAGATGCATCTTTGTGTAAAAAGAGCCAAGAAAAAAGGATGAAGACTTTCCACAATACAATTGGATTCTTTCTCTTGGTTTTTGTTTTTTAATTTTTTTGATAAAAAATTGATTGAATAAACTGAAGAAAAATTATCAAAGAAACATACCCTTGGCTAAAAACTCAGGACTAAGAGATACAGAGGTTTGTCTATTAAATAATATTTCTATTTATTGATAACTTAGATTTTGAGTCCAAATTGCCTTTCTTTTTATGATGGGTGAAGATTTAACCTACACCCCACCCCTCCCTCTTCCCCATCCTTCCAGATAGTTCCATTACAGTTAATCCCTGTAAAGCAAGATGCACTGTGATCAGATTTCCTCTGTTGGTTTTTCCTTGAGTTTCTCATCATCTTATATTTTTGTTTGCCTAATTTTCCTTCTGTATCTTTAGTTGTATCCAGCTGCTTTATCATTTTATCCATTTTAGGATTTTTATGCTAAAGCTTAGGTCTGCCATCTAGCTTTTCTAGCTCTAGGTTGGCTCAATTTTTCCTGGATCCCATATTTTCCTTTTGCCTCTTTTTGTATGTCATTTTCTAGTATCTTCCTAAGAAAGAGACTGTGAGATGTAAATTTTTATCTCCCCACTTTTCTGATATTGCCTCTAATTTGGCTGGTAAGACTTCTCTTAAAATGTAGAAAGCCCTTGTCTTTGCCCTCTGGTCCTGTGTCACCACTGAGGCATCTGGTGCATCTCTCATTCTCATTCTTCTCTCTGGGAGCTTTTCTTCTTGAAGATCTGAAAATTTATAGTGACATACTTTTGATATGGGCCTATTTTCATTCTTTGATTAGGATATTTAGAAAGATTCAAGTTTTTCCATTCTGCAAAATTCCATTTGTTAACTTCTGATGGACTTTCTAGTAGTCAAATATTGAACTTCTATGGATAATTTGTAGGTTTGTATATTTTAGGTCTAATTTTGAGAAAATATTTCTTTGATTCTTTTATCTAATCATTTATTTATTTAAATATTTATTTTAGCTTTCATTTCATCTTATCCTTGCAGAGTTTTTTTTTTTTTCCCTCTAATTTGTTCTTTTTATATCATTTTATTCTTCTGTAGTTGGGTTATGCTAGTGTACCATAAATTACAGTTCTAATTTTTTACAGGAGTTTTCTTCTGTTCCCTTTATTCTGTTTCCTCAGTCCCTGCATCATGTGCATTTTGTTCTCCCTTTTAAGTAACTAATATTCTAATTGTACGTATTAGTGGTGTACAATATGATATTTTAGTACATGTATACTGTGTGTATTGAGGAGAATAATTCATGTTTCTACTTACTGCTTTGCATCTGGAACCTTCAAATCTCCTGGTTATTCATAAAATAGGTGATAGGCCCTTGTGAACTATAATCATCCCACTGTGCTATAGAGCACTAGACCTTTATGAGTACCATTGTCCAACTTCACTCTCTCTCCTCTCTCCCATCTTCCCAGAATTAGTAATCACTGTTGTACCTATAGATTGACTTTTTTTAGTATACACTTGTGTGAGAGAAAATGCAGTATTTGTCTTCTTTCTTTTGTGTGTTGAGAATTAGTGTATTATGGAAGTTAAAAGGTTAGACTGCTTACTTGTATTTTGATTTCTGGTGAGTGATACTTAGATAATATAGTATCTATCTCCTTGAGTTTTTGTTAGCATTGAATTAGTATATGTAAATCACAGAACATTGTGTGCCGCATAATTAAATAATTTTAATAGAAAAAAATAAAAGAGGTCATATAACAAGAGAAGGTTTGTACTCTTGTCAGGTAATATTGAAGAAAACTGTCCTATAAAGAAAAATAGGAAGAGTTTTTGAGTAGCCATCCAGGCAGGAAATGCTATTATTTTTCTAGACTTTGCAAAAGTTTATAAAATGTGACATAAGCAAATGAAAATTTCAAAAATTCATCATGGCCTGGGTGCAATAGCACATGCCTGTAATCCCAGTACTTGGAAGACTGATACAGGAGGATACCAGCTCCAAGGCAAGCCTCAGCAATTTAGTGAGACCCTTAGTAACTTAGCAACACTCTTTTTCAAAATAAAAAATAAAAAAGGCTAGGATTGTAGCTCAGAGGTTGAATGTCCTTGTATTCAAACCCCAGTATCAAAAAATAAAAAAAGAAACAAAATCTATCATGGTTTGGAAACTGAATTAAAGATTGGACATGAAAAGTATGGTAAGTAGGCATTTTTTAATGGAGTAGTGTATGCAAATAGTAAGAATCCTCTAGAAGCTGCAGTAATGATGATAAAGAGGTCTGAGAAGCAAGATGCTAGTAAACCCAATGGAAAGGATTAAGTGCAGGTATATCACTGGAGGCTATAGGGCTGGACAGGGAGCTGGCAAAGTATGCTCATTTTTGTCAACTTTCAAAGGGATACTTTATGTAAATTGAGCTGTGCTTTACTAACACTAATGAGCTGTGTTAGCTGATATTAGAAAAAAAAAGGGAAATAATGAAGATTATAGAACATCCCTGGAGATATTTCACCTCACCACTTAGGATCTAGGCAAGACAGCAACTAATAGGATATTAAAATTATTAAAGCATTTTGGGAAAAGAATAGAAAATGTTGAAAATGCAACAGATCTGAGAAGAGAGAGAGAGAAATATTATTCCAAACCATAGCACTTAACACACTGCATAGTTCTGGTTGGTGACTCTTTAAAGAAGACTTAACTCAGCTGAAGAAGACCCAGAATTGCAGAGAGATGATCATGGATTTGGGAAATGAAGATAGGAAATCAAAACCAGAGACCATATGTCTTGGTCAGCATTCTCACTGATATAATCCAAAACAACTGACCACATGACTTAGAGGAAGTAGGATTTATTTGCTCACAGTGTTTTGGAGATTTTGGGTTCAGTCCATCTGAGGCCAGGTTGTGCAGATCTCTGGGCACGGTGGTGGGACGCAGAGAAAGGGAAATAGCAAGGGTTCAGCTTTCATATCATGGAGGCTAGAAGCAAGAGAGCAAACAAGCAAAAGGATTTAAAGACAAAAGCACAATCCTCAGGGCCACATGCCCAGGATTCTCCTTCAGCCATATCCCACCTGCTTAGGTTACCACCCAGTAAATCCATTATCACGGGTTTATCCACTGATGAGATTACTACCCTTTTGACTTAATTACATCAATCCTGAACATTAAGACCTGAGCTCCTCAGGGGACAGTCTATTTATTTATTTATTTATTTATTTATTTATTTATTTATTTATTTTTATCCAGCAAACTTTCTGATTTATTAAATCCAATGAAGTATTCATAGATTCCCTTGGATGCCCTAAATTGACTATTATATCTGAACATGGCAAGTTTCTTCCCTTTTTACTCTTACTGTGTTTTATTTCTTTGTATTTTTCATCTTACTGTGTTATTTTGATGTTTTAGTACAATCTTGAGTGAAGTGGTGATAATGGATATCTATGTCTTTTTTTATTAAAGAGCAGTGCTTGTGATGTGTCACTATGATGTATTATGTTTATTGTAGACTTTTTAAAATTAATGTATTATAATTATACATCACAGTGTGGTTCAGTGTCATACAACATTTTGAAAAGAATACATTTCATTCACTTCATCAAGTTAAGGTAATTTTCTTTTATTTCCAGTTAATATTTGTTTTAATTTTTGAAAAGTGACTGGTATATGTTATCAATATAATTTATCTGAATCTATTGATATAATGCTATAGCTTGGCTCATATTGGTCACTTATTATACAGTATCTTAACAGATATCTTCCAGTATAGTTTAGAAGCAGACAAGACTGTTAGCCTGTTCTCTAAATGAGCAGTTGTTTTTCTCCATGATTGTAGTTCCTGTCAGGATCATTTAGCCTGTGGGGAGATTGCAGCTCTTCCCCAGTCAGCCAGAGTGAAGCTGAGTAGGGGTCTAAGAGGACCTTCTATAATTTTCAAACGTACTCCAGCTTTTTGTTTTTGTTCTTAAACTCTACCTCATTTTCCTTTTCTTTATAATCTCTAATAACTGTAGGTTTCAACAAGAAAACATACTTATAGTTAGTTATAGCTATATTGAGTTGTTAAAATGAACACAGAAAGATAGTGCTAATGTAGATTCAGATTTATATAGAATCAGAAGTAAAAATTGTAGTGGGGACTAGGAATCATTGTGGGTTATTAGGTAAAGCTTTAAAAAGGATTTAATTTGTATTCCATTCTTTTACTAATAGATACGAAATTACTTTTTTTGTAGTGCACAGTAGTTATTGAGAAAATATTTTAAATTGTAGTTTGTATTGATGAGTGACAATTACATCCATCTTAATGCTATTCTTGATTTTATTCTTTTTTGCAAATAATGACGTTTAAAACTTTTTTCGATAAGTACTTAACAAAGTACTTTTTAGATAATTTCTATGGGGGTATTATCTGTGTATTACTTTCCAAAGAGATATTCTGGAAAATATCTGATTTTGATCTAATACTTATAGCAGCTTTTGCAGAGTTAATCATTTTCTTCAGTAAATTAAATTAACTGTTGAAGAGGAATTTGATTAGACCATTTCACCTCAGTTTTCCGTTCTTATTATACTGCACAGTATATCCAGGGCTGGAATTTTCTGTTTTATCTGAAACTATGGTGTTTTTTAGGGTCCTTCTTTGGGAGCTATGATTTGTTTACTATTTTTTAAATATTTATTTGTGCTGTGGTTGTCTTTGTTCAGTATACAGGTGACCTCTTTGTCAAAGTGTTTGTTTTGATCTTAAAAATACTGAAAATCTGTGAACTTAATCTTACAAAAGCTTATTATAAAATGCTGCATTTACCTTTCCTCTTTTGAAGGACATTCTCATATTTAATTATATTAAACATTTTAATGCTTTTTATTTTATTTGTGTATTCTAATATCATTATAAAATTCCTTGTAAATTATTTTCACTAGTAATTTTGCTTATAAAATACTGTATTATTCACCCTTTATTTTGCATTATTATTAATTATAATATTCTTATATCTCATGTATTGGGGAAAACCAAAGATGTAACTAAAGAGTGAAGAAAAAATACTTGAGGTAAAGATATTTTGGTAATAAGTAGACTCTGATTAGGAGCTTTTGATTGACTTTATTGAGATGGATAGTAAAGCAGTAGGGTAGTGATGAAATGAGAGATCTGTTGTGTTCTGGTCTATTACAGTTTAGAAGAGGGAAACCTTAAAGACAAATGTGCCTAGAATTATAAAGTAAGTTATCTTCTTTTATTTTTTTAAAGCACAATGTATAAAATAATACAGTAAATGATCATCTTAAATGAGAAAGTATACTCAATATTATAAAAATCTATGATTACACATAATATGAGTATAATTTCCTTATTGTATGATTGGATGTTAACCAAGCCTTCCTTGTTGTGATTGTTGCATAGAAGTCTCATGAGATTCATCTGGCAGAGTTCAGCATGCGAACATTGACTGGTGTGCACCCCAAATGAGTTGAGGAACACTTTCCTGGTCTTTAATCACAGAAGTTGATAAAATGAACCCTACACATATGATGAACCTTGTTTTCCTGTATGATCAAATTTTCTAGTTGCTAAAAGAGTTTCCTTTTTCTCATTTTAAATATCTATTCCCACTGCACAAACTCTTCAGAATTGTAATTTAACCTTTGTGGGATGATGAAATTAGTACTCTGAGTTCTAAAAATCAGAAGTGCTATTGACCCGAATTCTAGTTGCTAAAAATGCCAGGTAAACTAGATATTTTTATTACTTATAATTTAACACATTCTCTATAATTAAGTTCTGCTAAGACTCAAGATCCTAAAAACTTTAGAGTATTTTTCGGATGTACCTGGTCCTTAGGTTATTACAGATATTTTTCTATTTAAATTGTGTGGTTTTGTAAAACTATTTAATACTACATGACTAATATTTGTTGTGGTTTAAGAACCTGACTCCTTAAAAAAAAAAAATCATGCTGATGAGTCAGTCATTCATGCAACGATAACCTGAGGTTTTTAATCAAATGAAGCTTGGGAATGCTGGCCCATTAGGGAAAGCAGCTTAGCTGCCTTTTGAAGAGATTTTTACTCCAAAGAGAAGTAGTTGTTGAGAAAACTAGCCCAGAAGATAAATACACCTTATAAAGATGGATGTTTGGAGAATGGGAAGTCTGAGACTAAGTATATTCAAAATACCATGGCTCTTAGCAAATTGATGGTGAAAAAAACTATTGTAAGTGGTTTGTAGGCACCAAATCTTGATTATATTCAGCTGAAAATACACTAAGTTACTGATAGTCAAGAGAAAATATGCACAATACTTTTTGAGCTTAGTTCCCCACATTCTCATACTTGAATTATTAATCTCATTTGGAATTGCTCAGAGGGCAGTTATTAGTTTAAAAGTCCATGTTACAATTTGGTAATCTTTAGTGTGACCTGAATAGTTCAGTAGAGAGTGTAGTATTTCAGTGACTATTTAGGTCACAATATTTTAAAAAGGAGCAGCAGTCTTAGATTAGAGAACCCATCTTCAGAATTGTTTTTCCTTCCAACAAATGTTCTGGAAGATGACCCAGAATTTACTCTTTTTTGCAGTGAGTGGTCCTGTGAGTGGGACTGAGAAGTGTGTCCTACTAGTTCTATTACCTTTTCAAGGGTTTCAAAAACCTTTTTGCAAATAATCTTTCTAGAATTATGGTCGTTAACTATTAATTTACTGTCAATTATTTTTATTAACTTGAATAAAAGAATTAGTGAAGACAAACAATTCCAAATATCATTTTTAAAATTTTGACATTGTACCTCCCCCTCCTCCCAAAAAATCTTAAGAGCTAGATGCTTTGTTCAGGCTTCTACCCTTCAAGCAATTGTTTCAGTGCTCTTGCTGAATTTCCAGTATGCCAAAAAAAAAAAAAAAAATCGTATTTTTTTTAAAGAACATTATGCCCCTTTAGGTTTTAATACTGAAAGTCATGGCATACTATATGTCTCATTTTTATGATTTCTCTTTTATTTCATTATTTTTTGATAGTTTAATCTCATAGAACACTTGTCTTATAAGATTTTGAATAATGTTAGTTGGATTTGTTTGTTTGTTTTGGTGCAGGGGATTGAACCTAGGGACATTCTACCTCCAACCTACAGCCTTTGCCCTTTTTATTTTTTAGTGTGAGACTGGGCCTCAATAAATTGCCAAGGGCTTGCTAAGTTGCTGAGGCTGGCCTGCAACCTGTGATCCACCTGTCTCAGCCTCCCAAGTACTGAGATTACAGGAATGTACCACCATGCCCAGCAGTTTTAAACATTTGATTGTTATGTGGGGCCATAGTAATACTTTTTCTTGGAATCTGTAAATATCTTTATGAATGTTTTGAAGAATATGTTTTATTTATTTATTTATTTATTTTTTTTTGCGGTACTGGGGATTGAACTCAGGGGCATTCTACCTCTGAGCTACACCCCCAGCCCTATTTTTTTTTTTTAATTCTTTATTTTGAAGCAGGGTCTCACTAAGTTGTAGAGTGCCTCACTAAGTAGCTGAGGCTGGCCGCGAACCTGGATCCTCAGGTCTCAGCCTCCCAAATGCTGGGATTACAAGCATGTACCACCACGCCTGGCTTGAAGAATATGTTTTAAAAGTTATCCTCAGAAGCCAAAAAATGACATTAGCCATGTAAATTAATTCACTGTTGTTTTATTGAGTTAGTAGACAGTTTGAAACACTAGCACTAATACATGTATGATTTCTTGTGTTTATTTTACTGGCACGTTAGTTTGAACCCTACTAAAACAAGTAATTATATGAAAATTCAGTTGGATTATTTGTACTTATAAATACATTCTATGTGGGACTTCATGTGAATCATTGAGACCATAACTTGCAACTTTTTCAAGAGAATATTTAATTTGAGATATTTCTATATTTGCAATAATGTTGTTTTGAACTAAGGAAACTTTAAAATCCTATATATCTTTGAAATTAGTGGCAATGCATATTTTTCCAGATTTCACTTTAGTCAGTGAATTTAAATTACTTAATGAAATACTTCTCCTATTCCTTTTGTTCTCAGCATTTTAGGGATGAAGAAGATATTGGGAATTACTGGGTATTGGGTATTGGGTATTACTGAAGAAGGTATTGGGAATTTTAGTATGTCATCTTCTGTCGCTCAGTCTACCCCACCCCCTTTATTTTTTATTTTATTTTTTACCTTTCATGACACAACAGGTCAGAAAATCTCAGAAATTTACTAAATTTATTATTTTTTCTTGCATTTCTTTGTCTGGGTACTAACATTTTTCTCACATCTTTTTGTCTGTCAGTCCTACATTTCTATAGCCATAATGCTAGTTTAGATTTTAGTACTCTTCACCATCCTTAGAGCCATCTTTCTCATAAAGTACCTGGTAATTGATTCAACAATTTTTTGTACTGCTGCTGATTAACAACATTATCCTGTTTAGATTTGCTTTATTTCTTTGTGAAAAGGAGCTAATAGGCAGTGGGATCAATAAAGGAACAGTACTTTGGTAGTAAAGCAAGTGATGGAAATTTATAAGCCATAAGCAGAAAAAAATCTAAATAATTGAGTCCTTTGTAGAGTTCACTTAACTGCTCGCTTTCTCTCTCTCTCTCTCTATCTCTCTCTGTGTCTCTCTGTGTGTGTGTGTGTGTGTGTGTGTCTCATTTTTATCAGTGTCTTCCTCTTTTGTTTTCTGAAAACTAAAGATTCCTCACAATAGAATGACTTGTGATAGTGACTGCTTTTCATAGGCTTTTCTCTAGTCCAACCAAATGCAATTCTAGTTTTTCTTTTAGTACAGTTCAGTCATGGTAGATAGATTATGTTATTTATTGGATAAAAGGTGACAGCCAGGTGATACTACAAAAAGGCAAATTTTTTTTTTTTTTTTGCAAAGGAACTATGAAACAAATGGGATAACATAAGGAGTAGTTAATGAGATCCAGAATAATTTATTAAGCTGGGAACTGAAAATTTAAAATACAAAACAGAATTATGGACAGTACTTAAAGTTTCTAGCCTGTTTAATCCAATATAATTTTTTTTTCAAATCATTTATTTTAAGAGAACCCCAAGTGCTCAAAGCAACTTTCAGAGTTGACACAGCCTCTTTTGGTCCACTTAAACACAGTGATGAGGCTCATCTATTTTCTTAAGGTAAAATGAATTGATATCTGTTTAGTTCTACATAGAACCAGAATTTATGAAAAAAAGATTATCTTCTTGGCATCAAGAATAATATTAGATGATATAATCTTTGAATTTCAAAGAACTCTCTTTTTGCATTGTATGTGCATTGTTTTCTGCTTTGCCTAGAGCTTTGGGTATTGTGAGTTCTAGCTTGACTCAAGCTATGATTAATGGAAAATGACTATGGGTATTTTGGAGAAAATTATATTCTTTTCTAATATAAGATGAAGAGTTGTTTCAAAGTAAAGCTATATTTTATTAGGACACCTTCGAAGCAGTTCATTTAACATATAAGTTGGACAAACATTTATTTTGCCACTATTTTTGAGGTCTTTGTTTTATGAAATTGAAGGAAATTCATGAATAGAGTGGGTTATGGTCAGGTAAAGTAACTTGCCTGTGTCGCACTTATGTTTCCTTTTAAATCAATGTAGCATGGTAGAAACCAAATAGACCCTGGACTCAGATTGCTTGAGTTCAATCCTAACTTTACTGTTTGCTAGCTATGAAATCTTGAGGAAATTATTCTTCTATTCACCATATCTGTGTATTTTTGCTCGTTTTTGTTTTTGTTTTTTTGATGGGGAGGAGGCATTAAATACAATACTCAACATAAATATCAATAACATAGTAAGCATTTCCTAGGTGTTATTGTTATATGTAGTGGATGGTGTTGATGTTGATTGATTGATTAGATGTCTCTTGCATAAGTGACGACAGAGTCATAATGATTTTTAGAGAAAAAGGGCAGCTGTGAGAGCTGGGGAGTAGAGATATCTCTCCTACTTGTCCTTCTACCAGTGTCTTGCTTTTATTGAGGGTTTTAACCAAAACACTGTAAGAAATCATAATCACAGGAAATAGCAAAGTGGTCATGAGATGAGTCAGGGAAAAATGTCAAGGTAGTCATAGATGAATCAGGGAAGGAAAGAGTCAACAAAGAAGTTGTCAGGGTCTTTGCTTATTGGTTTCATTTGGTCCTTGGAGATTTGTCTGCATGCAGAAATCTCCACTTGAGTGGGCAGTTTGTGTCCCTCCCAAGCTGGACCAAGGTGACCTCAAAGCTGATGACTAACAGGGCTTCCAACAGTTAATGAAGTTCATTTTCAAAGAATCTTTATTATCTGTGACTTTCTATTTCCTAGCATGATCCTGATGTAAATCATGGGTTAAAAAAATACCTTGTATATCTTCATTGTTTTGGAAGAATACAAAGAGAAACTTTGCAAAAATTATAAATTTCAGCTGCCTGTATTTAATTTCATAGATAGGCCTTGAATAATATCCATGCTGAAATTTCAAAATTAAGAAATAAGTACGGTTTAACATTGGTTGAAAGTTAGAAGTTTTGGGGAATTTGTTAGACTCTCTAGGCTATCAGAACACTGTTGATAGCCCTAACTCAGTGTGCTAGTAGATGGGGTTAATAGTAGCTAATAGTTCAGTTTTCTCTGTTGATAGTGAGATTCATGCAGAAGAACTTCTTAGGTGATTGGAAGTGTTAGAAATATGGTAGATGTTTTCTCTTCTGATTACTGATACAGTGTATTGTTAGGGTCCGTTGGTATCACTGAGCAAAGGTTATATGTAAACATTCCTTTTGTCTTTTTTTTGTTGTTGTGGTTAGCTCTTATTGCATTAAATCCTTACATATAACTTTTGAAAGAAAATTTTCCTTACACACTTGTTCCAGTTAGCATTCTCACAGCTATAATCTAAAGACTGAACCTGACCACATAACTTAGAAGAGGGAAGATTTACTTGCTCACGGTTTTCCTTGGAGATACTGGGGTTTAGTCCATGTGAGGCTGGCATCTGGATCTCAGGGCATGGTGGCTAGAAGTAGAGAGAGAGAAAGTGGGCAGAGCACCTCACAGCATGGAGGCTGGAAGCCAGAGAGAGATCATGGCGAGGAGGAACATATATAATCCCTAAGGCCACACTTCTAGGGACCCACCTTCTCCAGCCACATCCTACCCACTTGGGTCACCACCCAAATAAATCTATTACAATGGATTTATCCACTACTGGAATTACAACCCTCATGACACAATTATATCAACTCTAATCACCAATTTATGAGCTTTTCAAGGGGCCATTCTATATCTAACTATAATAGAACCATTCATTTCCCTTAAACCACTGTTCTGTTTTTTGGCATATATATCAGAAAGTGACTTGCTTACGATTACATTTTGTACTAAGGAAAATCAACTAGGATGGAAGCATTTTATATGTAGTGGAAACTGCTTTTGTATAGTCATGCCTTTTTCCTGAAAGGAACAGTAGTTGTTAAAAAACATCTGAAATTTTACATTTTTTCCTGAAAAGGAACATTGATGGTAGTCATTAAAATTTTTGAAATTTTAATATTAAGTTGGATATAACTTAATTGGACTAAATGAAGTAGTATATATACCCAAGAAATAATTTAAAAAGTATATGACTAAAGTGGAATGGAAAGTGATTATAGTAGGTAGATATATTCTTAGCTTAATAAATCATCTATTCTGCTGCCATATCAGAATATCTGGAAGAATCTGGTTATGAATTTCAATTTTTATAAGCTTCTCAGATGATTTTTATGCACACTAAACTGAATTTTCTACTGACAGATTTTAGAAAATTAGAGTGTAGCTCTTTGGAGGAAAGCTCTTCTTTCCCAGTTGGGAGAAGAGCAGAAGAGCACTAAATTAGCCGTTCCTCATGGCCTGCCGTTCCCTAAACTGTACAGTTTCAAAGTGTTCATAGTCCGCATTTGTTAGTTGGACAATGAAATCTGTGAATAGCCTTGTGCTCTTAAGTCCTCCCTCAGCTGACACTCCTGGGACAGAGGGACATGTGGTTTAATGATGATGCACATGTCCCTCTGCTACCAGTGGCTTTTGTTTCCTAAAATTTCAATATTTTTACTAAGAGAGGAATTGGAGGTGAGGAAGATGTCAGAGCTTGAGTGATCTTCTGTGGTCAGGATTATAACTGAAGTTGATACATTTTAAAGACCAGATAATGACCTTCACACTACCTTCCTTTTTAGTGGAGGGCATAGGCTTCAACTTGGAAGCTTTTTCACTCACTAGTCTTACTAGCAACTTTACACTTTCCTAAACTCAGGTGTCCTCATCTGAAAAATGGGCATGATAGTTGTTTAAGATTATTGTGAGGATTAATTATTTTTATTATATTCATATTATAATCTTATACATAATAATAGATATTATTTTTAGAATATAATTAGATTATTTTATAGTACTTAATATAGTTCTATTATAAGGTAGGCATTCCAGTAAATGAATGACTATTACTTAGCAGTTTAAGATAAGGAATAGAATGCAAATATGCCCTATTGAATTGACCAATGATAAGTTAAATGGATTTGTCAAGTTAAATGCCATATGCTTTCCTGTTCTGATGTGGTATAATAGCTAGAAACTAGGAAGGTACTGGATTTGTGAAGAGATTTTCCTCTGGGAAAGGAATATAGGCAGTGGTGGCTCCTCCTCCTTCTCCACCTCTTTTCTTCTTCTTTTCCTTTTTTAACTGTCAATATTCTGGCAGATTTTAAATTTGAGTCTATCCCAGCCACTTCTTAAGAGCTTTAGACATTCAGACTGAAATACCTATAGGCCATGTGTAAATAGGCACATGTGTAAGTCTAAACTTAAGATATTTCCCTTTGTACCTGATCTTCTTCCAGGATTTCTTACATCAATGAGTGGAACTGTCAGCCATCTTTACCTCTGCTAAAGTTAATCTTCCACCAACATCTGATTGTAATCCTAAAATTCTCCTCTGCCTTTTCAATCACCATCATCTTAAGTTAGGGTTATCTCATATCTCACTCCTCTTCTGCCACCTTTCTTGGCTCTCTTCATGATTTAGCCAAATTTGATATTTTCCAAAGTTGATTGTCATAAGTTCTCTAAAACCCTTTAGTGACCGACCCTGGTGGTTCTCACGTGTACCTCCTCCAGCCATAATTGTCCTTTCTACTTCTTTCTTGTGTGCTGGTCTTGTTCTTTTTTGGACATTTGCACTTGCTGTGCCCCAGTCTAGAACACTTCCCACATCTTTCAAATATAATATTAACTGTCTCTGGCCTTTGCTGATCTCCAAACTGAATCAAGTTTCTTGTTACAAAATCTCATGTCTTCTGTGCATTTGTATCTTTAAAAATTATTTATTGCTGCTTGCAGTTACACATTTGTAAGATAAGTTCCATGAGGGCTGAGAAGATTTCAATTTTAAGGCCTAGAATAGCCCTAACAATAGATGAAACATATTAAATAAATGACTTTTAAGTGTATAACTAGGCAACTAAATATAAAATGATCTCATCCTAGGGTGAGGTAGGTACAGATAGGTTATAGTTTTGGCATGCTAAACATTGCTATTTGAAAATACTAGCACTGTTGGAGCATTTATTTGATCAGCCTCTAGTTTTACTTTTTCTCTTAAGAAATATGCAGTATTGTGATTTGAATTATTGAATATAGGTCACGAGCTTTCCAGGACTAGATTGTACTTGAGTGAGCTTTAATAAAAACTTTCCTTTCCTTGAATCTGTATAATATTTGAAGTTTACAGTTTCAAAAAGTGATGACTTATTATATAATCTTGATGTCAACTATATGGTATGTTTTCATTTATTATAATCATCTAAGGCGTACCATTTTTAAAATTCTACCAACCTTGTCAAGATAAGAAGTCATGTTTCTCAGCTCTCAGGAAAGCTAGAGATCAAGAAAATTAAGATAATGTTGAGATTATGCTTTTATGTTAGTGTTTTGTGCCTGAGCCTTTATTTACTACATGACTATTGCTAGCAGATTGACAGATACTTAGGAAAACTCCTAAGACTTCAGTATTGAAAATTGGTTTATCACTGCTGTTTACATTTTAAAATTAGAGCTTTCAATAAACTTTTGGTTTCTATGTATCTTGAATTTTCCCTAGTAGTGTACAACTTAAAAAAAGAAAAATTGAGGCACAGTCAGCAGAAAAAAAGAGGTGGTCTGAGCACTTATCTGTTAAGTATGCATGTTAATTAGGAAAAAAATTAGAAAAATATGAAAACAGATGTTACATAAATTATTGCAGTCCCAGGGCAGCAGTAACTTATACACTGACAATAATTTTATATGTGCATGTATATATCTATTTCTAGATTTTTCAATATTTATGAAATTCCTTAGAGAATAACTAGAAAAAGAGCTGGTATATGCTTCATTGAGACTGGTAAACAGTCTTCTGCATATGAATTGCTGAGGAAGTTGAGTTGTTTCACGCAATCTTACTGTAGAGGGAATCTTCTGTGTTTCCTAATTCTGCCTATAATGCTCTCTTTTTTTCTCCTTTCTTGGTTTCTCTGATGGTATGTCAGTTTGTTCTTTTGTTGAATATATCCTGTCAAAAGAAGAAGGCTAATTAACAATCCTAGCTGTGTAAGAAATTGAAAATTGTTTCCAAATTGGTCCAAAGTATATATTTAGGAAAAAAAAAATACAGTGACATAGGACATTGATTGTGGTGTTACTTTTTCATTCTTTGAAGGATGTTGACAGAGTAGCATGACATTATATATTAAGTGTTACTTAAATAAACATTCATCAAATACACATATGTTAAAGTAGTTCAAATATACTTGAATAACTCTTTCTAAGGAGACATCCACTGAATAAGAATGGTCTGTATTTTTACAAAGGAAAGATGTAAGAGAGGCATGCTTTGTTTCAGTGGTTAGGAATTTTTAGCTCAACCATAGAAGAAACACTATGTGAATATATTGTGTATGGAGTTGCTGACAATATTTAGATAATTCTCTGTATGTGTGATATAAATTAGAAAAGTATTATTTGTATCTTTTAATAAAGAAATACCAAACCAAGTACAGATTACGTCTACAATCCTAGCTATTTAGAAAGCTGAGGCAGGAGAATTCTTATTTTGAGGCTAGTCTGGGCAATTTAGTAAGATGCTATCTCAAAATAAAACAAAAAGAACCTGGGGTGTATCTCAGGTGTAGAGTGCCTCTTGGTTCACTTCCCCAGTACCCCCAAACCAAACAGAAGCTTAAACAAAAGCAAAAATAACTCAATAAAAAAAAAGGCAACTGAACTGACTAGACACTGATCAAAAGAAGAAATACAAATGGCCAACAAATATATGAACAAATATATGACCTCCCTCATTAGCAATCACGAAGGTGCAAATCAAACCTCCACTGAGATTCCATCTAACACCAGTTAGAATGGTAATCATAAAGAATACAAACTAATAAATGCTGACAGGGATGTGGGGAAGTAGGAACTCTTAAACACATACAGTGTTGTTGGAATGGTAAACTAGTACAATCAGTATGGAGAACAGTATGGAAGTTCCTCAAAAGACTAGGAATGGAACCCACTGTATGAGCCAGCTATACCATTCCGCAGTATCCGGAAGTATCAAGATTAAAATACTATAGTGATACATGCATAAGCATATTTATATAGAAGCACAATTCACCATAACCAAATTATGGAACCAACCACCGTGCCTGTCAAGAGAATGGATAAAGAAAATGTGGTATCTATACACAGTGGAGTTTTACTCAGTCATAAAGAAGAACAAAATTATGTTATTTGCAGGAAAATGGATAGAACTAGAGAACATTATGCTAAGTGTAATCAGCCAGTCTCAGAAAGGCCAGGGTTCGATGTTCTCATATGTGGAAGCTAAAGAGAAAATAAGAAAGAAAAGGGACTTCATGATAATAAAGAGAGAAACCTGTAGAATAGTGAAAGGGGATAGAAAAAGGAGAAGAGAAGGGAAAAAAGGCTTGAGGAAGGAAACAGACCAAATACTATTATGATCATATATGAAAGTGTCACTTAACAACCTTACTAGCCTGTTATAGAGAGAGATGGGGTTAGGAGTAAAATATACCAAGAGAAGTTGTGTATGTAAAAAGTGAATGTGTATCACTTTGAATCTCAATATGATATATAATTACATTGCATCAATAAAATAAAAAGGGGAAAGGCTGCATTAGAATGAAATAATTGCAAACACAGAAGCAGACAAAACATGAATTATATATAATAAGATGGATATATCTAAAAGAGTAGCACAGTTTCTAGAAATCCTTTTATAAGAAAGGTGATTTTTGTTATTTGACTTAAGATGTATATAATACTACAGTGAGTTTCATGTATGAATTCCTATAAAATCTCAGTAATTTTAAGTTAGATTTGCTATCATATTTTTTAGTTCAATTACATTTAGTTACATTATATTACTTAACTGATGCTATCTTTTTGTATGTATACTGAGCCACCAAATATATTAGCAGGTTGTTGATCATTAAAAACTAATAGAGAATGAAATCTAGAGGTGAGTGATAATATATTTAGTAAAATTATAATTTAAAAAAAGGTTTTTGCTTAAGTTGGATTTATTATTTATTATTAAAAGGTTTTTACTTAAATTGAATAGCTCATTAAGAACTTCAGTTGTCATTCTTGTGGATTTTGTGTAGAACTGTATCTGTGTCAAATATGATTTGTGGAAGTATATTACTAAAGGCGATTAAACGTTTTCCTTAGGAAAAGGCTATGGAAACTAATTTTTCACTCACAAATAATACTCACTTGTTATCACTGATGCATCCATATTCTAATTTTACATTTTATTAATGCTTTGAAATCCATTTTCAATGGAATTTTTACATGTTTTCAAATGTCAAATTTCCATTTTTATATTATGATTTTAAAATGTGATATTATCTTATTATGTGTTAGAACAGTAGGTTAGTTATTTCAACACTTTTATGTCATTTCAGTGGGAAGTTAGATGAAGTTGTAACAGTTATTTGTTTTATATTGAGGTCCTTTTTTTTTTTTAAGTATTTTTGGTGTTATAATTTCTTTTATTGTTGGTATTATAAAATAATACTTTCTTCCAGGAGTTAAAATAGATGATGGAAAGTGTGATTAATGAGTAGGCTATGTCCCCTAAAGGTATTTTGACATGAGTTGTTTTTTTTTTTTTTTTTTTTGACCTGCCTTTTTGCATTGTTTGGTTTGGTCTGGGGTTCCTACTGGAATAGAAACATCCAAAGTTATTTTATTTATTTTTCTAGGTAGATGTTTTTCCTACAGCTCGTTTGAGGAAGAACTCTTCTGTTCTCTAGACCTTGATTCCACTTCAATTTCTGTTTGCCAACCAAGACTTGTATTTTGTGAAATCTGTTGAACTGAGTTGAAGTCCTCTTTGAACCACAACAAGAATATGCATTTTCAAGTGTCAAACGGATTTGGGGAACAGTGACATTCTCCTGGAAGGTAAGCATATGTTTATTTACAATACACATTTAAAAATTGAATACCCTCAATATCCTTCTCATAGTAATGTGTTCTGTAGAGTTTTGTCTATAAAGTGTATGTAGACATACTTACATACGAGTGCTAAATTTGGATTTTAGGCTCCTTCTGGAATAATATTGCCCCTCCAGTGCAGTTACTCAGAGTTCCCTGATCTTTTCTGTCTACCTCTGGCCTCCTGTCCCCCGTATTCCTTATTATTTTCTTTCTAATTTAGCTCAATATTTAGGGGGGCTTTAAAAAAATTTCCCATTAACAATCTTGGAACTTAGGTTATACTTTTTGTGTACATATACTTTTTGTGTCCTCCCCCATACTTTTTTTTCCTTTGGTCATTCACTAACTTTGTTAGAGTGGGAAATTAGAAAAATGAGAAGTTGAAAGTATATCAGGTAGTGTTCACAAATAATATTCCTGTCACAATCCATAATATATAAATTTATATTTGTGAGCAAGCTGTTATACGTATAAATGAAACTAAATACTTGAAATAATTTTTATACTATCTGGTATGTATTCTATAATTTATTCTATTATATTCTTTGTATATTTTATTTAGTACCTGCTGGGGTCCATAGCTAAATTTATTTCCCTGTCTAATAGTGTGTGAATTTTGCAACTGAAAAAAAAAAAAACAAACAAAAACCCTGCTTTAAATCACTTGCATGTTTGTTCATGACTGACTTGGGGGGAACGTTATGGGAATTGGGGTAGTTTCTTTTCTGCCTCAGTCTAGCTCCCTTTTCTCCTTGTCTGCCCTTCTCCTTGTTCTCCCCATTCATTATAATCTATCCGGTAGCTTACAATGATGGGAGGACTGGGTAACCATGGGGAAAGACTAGAGCTCTTACTTGATTCTTCTGTAGAGAGAGCTCAGGCACAAAGAGTCGCGTCTCAGAATTTGAAAGGACAGTATATTTATGATATGATCATGCCTTTATAGTAAGGTGATATTTCCATATCTGGTTTTGTTGTATCTGTGTAAATTGTATGCACATTCTGATGTTTTCAAGTCATTCTTGATTTAAAGCATTTTAATTTTCTAAGTCCTATGTATCATCTTAGAATAACCCTGATCTTTTCCCAAAATAGTATCTTCTAGTACTCATTCACATTTTACATAATACTTTTATCCTTTTAATAGATTGCTGGCATTTTCCTGATTATAAAAGTAATGTTTTGTGTTAGTAATTTTAGTAAATATTGAAAGGTATAAAGCAAATAATTTATACCTAATCCTATTATGCAGAGATGAATTGATATCACTTTCTTCTTTTTTTCTTGGCATTGGGGATTGAACCCAGAGGCATTTCCTTCAGCCCTATTTTAAATTTATTTTGAAGCAGGGCCTCCCTAAGTTGCCAAGGCTGGCCTCAAACCTGTGATCCTCCTGTCTCAATCTCTTAAGTACAGGACTATAGGCATTTATCATCCACACCTGGCTAAATTGATGTAATATTATAAAATTAAAGTTCATTATTTTAAATTTTACTTGAAGTTCACACAGGGAAAAAAAAACTTAAATGAAGCTTAAATGATTAGTTAACCTCAGATAAATGTTTTTTCCCCAAATTGTAAATATTAGTTCCTAAGTGCCTTTTACAGTTAAAAAATATTATGGAACACTTCTAGATACTTTAGTAAGGCTGAATTAAAAGCATAATATCTTTTTATTTTAAGAATATTTGTCAATGTGACATTTATATAACATCAATACTATGCCTGGCGTGGGTGCATACCTTTGTAATCCTAGTACCTGGGAGGCTGAAACAGGAGGATTTCAGGTTCAAAGTCAGCCTTAGCAACTTAGCTTATTAGGAAAGCCTGTTTCCAAATAAAAACTAAAATAACCCTGGATTCAATCTCCAGCAACACACACACACACACACACACACACACACACACACACACACACACACTAAAATAAACATTGTGAAATGAGCAGTTTAGTGCACTTAGTTCATTTACAATATTTTGTTGCCTACCACCTGCATGGAGTTGAAAATATTTATCACTTCAACCTAAAATCTCCATAACCAGTTTCTCTTCATTCTGTCCTACCTTCACTCCTGATATCCATTAGCTTTCATTCTTATTCCATGGATTGAATTTATCTTTTCTGTATATTTCTATTCATTCTCCATGGATTTATTTCTTCTGTATATTTCTTGTGAATATAATCATATTTTACCTTTTATGTTTGGCTTTCTTTGCTTAGCAAAATGTTTTCAGTTTTCATCCATATCGTAGCATTTATTAGTACTTCATTCTTTTTTGTAGCTGAATAATATTCCATTATCTGTGCATACCCCAATTTTATCTCTGGCTATTATGACTGTGGTGCTTTGAAAATTTGTATACATGTACCTGTTCAAATACCTATTCTCATTTCTTTTGGATGTATACATAGGAGTAGAATTTCTGATCATATTTTAATTCTGTGTTTTTCTTTATTAAGGAATTATCCAACTGTTTTCCATAGTCGCTGCACTATTTCATATTCTCATCAACAATGTATGAGGGTTCCATGTTCTTCATATCTTGCCAGCACTTTTTATTTTCTAGTTTTTGAATTGTCAGACTATCTTATGATAGTGGTAAATGACTTCAGCAAAGAGAAATGATTATGTGTTTCTTAAATGTTTTATTTCTTAGATAGTGTTTACTTTTCTCATATAGCAATTATATATCAATTTAGAATATCACTCAGCTCTCTTTTCTCTCTAGAATTAAGTGAGCAGTGGACATTTTTCCAGAATGAGAGATTTTTTTACTTTTATTAATGTGCCTAAAATCGTACTATACTATCGGGAACCCCAGGCTGAACCCTCAACCATGAGGCCCCAATAAAGACGCTGCCTGAATGTTGCTGATTCAAACCTCTCTTTATTATACCTCTCTCTCTGGGATCAAGGGCACTACACAAGCAGTAACAAACACAGCACAGAAGCCGTCTCTCCAAATAGTGCCTTTCCAACAGACTCTCAATAACCCCTCTCTCCAGCAATCCACCTTCCACTAGCAACCAACAACCCTTCCTCCCAGAACTTCAGCAACCCACTCCAGCAACAACCCAGCCAGCCTCTCTCTCACATGCGAGAGGTGGAGGCTCTTAAAGCCACACAGGGCCTAAGCCACGAGGCGTCTCATACAGCTCTCACCTGGGCCGACCACGAGCCGGGCATGCTGGTGCATGCGCTCTGGCGTGGCGCAGCCCTAGAATGTTACCACCTGCAGCCACTTCTGGCACTCTGCCAGGCACCGTCTAGAGGCGGGGTCTTTCCGGCCGGGCTAGGCCCCCGACACTACACTTTGCTTCATCTACCATGATTTTTCTTGCATATAGTTTTTTGTTTTTATTCAGAATTTTAAATTACCATTCTTTTTATTCAATGGCTCACAAGAGAGCTATAGCTCTATTTTTATTAATAGCACACCACAGTTGAACTTCTGAGTTCCTAAACCATAAAACGACATTTTGCTAAGCTTAGCTGCACTCTTTCTGAATACACTTTTCACTTAACCCCAGCCATCTATTTAAAGATGAAGCAGAGCATCGTTGGCCCTTTGCTTACGCTTCATTCCCAGAGTTCTTTTCGCGGCTTCACTGGGTTCTGTTGTTTTCTTTGCACATTGCCATCCTCATTCTTAGAGTCCCTTAAAAAAATCAGAAAGGTTAAACAGGAGAAGCATTTTCTGAGTTGTGCATGTAAGGAAATGTGTTTGTGTTAGTCTCACAGTTGATTGGTGGTTTAGTTGTGTGTGTATTTCTAAGTGTGAAACTATCTCCCTCACAAACCTGAAGGTTTTACTCCAAACTCTTTTTCTATTGCCCGTTACTCCTTATGAGAAATTTGCAGTCAGTCTTATTCCATTGAAGATTGTTGTAGAAGCTGTCATAATGAAAACAAAGTGAGCAAAAATCCTTACCTTGATTAAGCTTACATTTCAGGGTGGAGAGACTTATAGGCAGCTAGACAGATAAGTAAAATATGTAGTAGGTGTCAGGTGTGGCAGTACATAACTGTAGTACCAGTACTTAGGAGGCTGAAGCAGGAGAATCATATGTTCGAGGCCAGCATGCCAAAACTTAGACTGTTTCAAAATACAAAAAAAAATAATGATTTTTATTATTAATTATTATTATAATAGAGGGATGGGTGTAGCTCAGCGGTAGGACCCTTCCTGGGTTCAATGTCCAGTACCACACACACACAAAAGAAAAAAATATGTAGTAGGTTACATAGTGATTCTGTGAGGAAAAATAAAGCAAGAAGTGGGAAATAGGGAGTTCCTAGTAAGGGAAAGGATGGAAATTTAAATAGGATAGTCAGGGAAAGATTCATTGAGAAGATGACATCGGAGTAAAGACCTGAAGGAGGTGAGGGAATGAGCATCTCCAGCAGAGGGAATAGAAAATGCAAAGAGCCTGAGGCAGGAATATCATCAGTGTATTTAAGGAAGAGCCCCAAGGTCAGTGAGGCTGTAGCACCTCTACTAGCAGGTATTAAATTTAAGAGAGGTAACTAGAAGTTTGTGTTTAAGGCTTGTGTTTGTTTTTCATTCTGAATGAGATGGGAAGGCATTGATAAGTGCTGCCGTCTGATTTGTAGTTTAGAAGAATCACTGGCTGCCAGTTGAGCGGGATCCTTCAGGGAGCAAGGGCAGAAGCAGAGACACCCTGTGAAAGGCTAGAAGTGAGACAGCTGCTTGAGCAACAGGATTTGCTGTTGAATTAGATTTGAGTTAAGAGAGAGATGAGTCAAGAATGAATTCAAGGTTTAGGTTTAATAATAGAGTTTCATTTAATGAAGAAGGGGAGGTTATAAAGGGAGTACATTTGCGAAAAGATCAAGAGGTCGGATTTGAACATATTAAACGGACATTCAAGTGGAGAAGCCAAGGAGGAAGTTAGATACCCTGGCCCAGTGTTCAGGACTCAGAGATTAGGCAGAGTAAATGGACAGGGGAGATGCTTGGGGTGAAGGAAAAACCAAAGAAGTTGTCAGTTGTGTAGGTGGTATTTAAAGGTGTAACATTTTTACATCCAGGAAATATAGCTAGAGGAGATCTTGGCTTTGTGGAACCTTAGGTAAAGAGATTAGGAGGAGAGTAGCAGAGGCCAGATACGGAAAACTCAGTGAGGTAAGAGAAGACTCACGTGTCATTTGGGATAATTGAAAGGGATGTGAATGTTTCAAGGAAGGAGGCGTGATCATCTGTGACACATTCTACTGATAAGTGAAATTAGAGATGGCCTGTGAATTTGTGCTTGGATTAACCTGCGGGCTCTCAATGATAACTCTGACTATGAGAAGAGAAGCCTTAGTAGAGCGAGTGTTCAAGGGATGTGTGGTAGCCTAAGGGGAAAGGAAGGGTCAGGAGGGGACTTTTTTTTTTTTTTTAAAGAAGGAGAGAAATAGCATACTAATGAGAATGCTTCAATAAAGAGGAATAAACTGATAGTGCAAGAAAAGGTGGTGAATTGCTAAAGCAATGTGTACATGTTTGAGAAATTGCCTCAAAATGGAAAATCAATAGTTTATATTTAAACTGGAGGAAGAACAGTTTATCCTTAATAATAGAAGGAAAGCAGAGTATATGGACACAGGCACATCTTTAAATAGTTTTCAGTTGAACATCACACTGTGTCCAGCCTATATGACATGCAAGAAGTATTATGATTAGCTGCTTCGCACTTCTTTAGGCTTGTCCTGTAATTCTCATTCCTTTGTGATTTTTGCTTTAGCAATATGAATTGGTGGTTTCCAGTTTAGGAACTTCATGGTTAAAAATTTCTGTTAATGGAATTGAGGCACACAATAAATATTTATGAATGATATACTTTTTGATGTTTTTGAAGAATCTCAAGTTTGTGAATATTTCTAAATGATGTTCTAGAGAACCAAAGAACTACTTTTAAGATCAGAAGCAAGGCAGTCTTTGGGTGGTTGTGGTTCAAATGTATTTAACAACAACAAAAAGTTATGAAGTACTTCATGTCCTGGATTGCTTGAACAGTGGTAAAAATCTACAAATGCCAAGCATCTATTGTGTTCAATATGATTCATGTTCATCCTAGTCACCTCTGCTGAGGAGTACAGTTCATAAATCTGAGGTACAATAGTAGCATTAGGAGTCTAGCACTTTCCTCTTGGTCTAATGTGATCTCTGGGAGCTTGCAGGTTATAGAACTCCCACTCTATTTGTAGCTACTGCTTATGTAGTGTCTTGTGACCTAAAATTGCTTGTTTGCTGTGCTCCAGTGCTATAGCTTTAGTAGATGGATAGGAACACTTATAAGGCCAAAAAAAAAATTGAGGATCCTGTGCATAGTATTCACCATAGCACCTCTAGTGACTCACTCATTTCTTGGATTTAAATAAGTAAGTTCATTTTTTTTTTTTTTCTGGTACTGGGGATCAAACCCAGCAGCACTTTACCAATGAGCCACGTGCATCTCCAGCTTAATTTTTATTTTGAGATAGGGTCTTGATAGGTTGCAGAGGCTGACCTCAACTTTGTGATTCTCCCGCTTCAGCCTCCTCAATGGCTGGATTATAGATGTGTGCCACTGAACCTGGCAACAAATTTCAATTCTTTAGAACTCCCATCTTTCCCTAAAATATCACACAATTTCCTTGTTTGCTGAGCTGAACAACATTTTTAATAGTATCTCATATATATCCATACATTCACTTGTCCTCTTAAGCCACATTTAATGAGAGTCAGAATACTTGGTGTGCTTTCACTTTCTTCATACTTTACCCTTGGGAGTACAAGCTCTTATGGAAGTGATAATTAGAAATAAGATGTCTTGTGCATCTGATTTTGAGTCCTTCTAAATACTTATTGCATTTCCCTCTAAGCGAGAATGAAAGTTCTTTTGGGATGTATTTGTATCATGGCTTAGTGTGTGAAATACGTGCACTATTTGTGGAGAGGCTGCCCAGCACTTCCAGAACCAGCTCTGAGAAGGGTCCTTAGGGAAGTGTCCATTTCACAGGTGAATAGTTCATGTGTTACCACCAATTCTTTCACCATCTTATCAGTTGAATCCCTATTAAATACTTTATTTTTAACATATCGTAGTTTGGCTTCCTCCCTGAACTTCACACATCCCTTTCTCCAGTGGGTCGCCTTTTTTTTTTTTTAATTTAAATTTGGGGCCCTATTTCTGTGATCAGGTTACTGACCTTGATCATTTGCAGTGACCTTCTTTAAAATTAAGTGTAAACTTATGTACAAAAAGTCTTAGTGCAAAAATATCGACTGTCTTATGCTCTTGTTCCCTTAGAAGTGATGTTTACCCTTGAACCTCCAGTCTTCTAAGATAAAAAGACAATCTCGTCTCCGTGGGGTTTTATGCTAGTGTTGTATTTTGAGTAAATTACTTAAAGATAATTCTTACATATTTTTTCACTAAATTAAAAACTTTTTAAGTGGAGAAGGTGTTTAGGAATATAGGGAAAAGGTAACAGTCTGTTTATAGATTCTAAAATGTCACCTTTGAGAGTAAAATCAATCTGAATGCATTTATTAATTTGATCTACAAATATTTATCTATTTACTTATCTACCTGGATACATACTTAAGTACTATGTCCAAATAATATTATGTCCATATGTAAAGATATCACTAACAACCTTATCACCATCTATGGAGAAGGAGGGAGATAGCAAGATGTAGTTAGGAGGGAACCACACCAAGAGATGTTGTGTGCATGGATGAATTTATCATTTTGAATCTCACTACCATATATAATTATCCAATAAAATTCTAAAAAATAATATTTTACTTTAAAATTAGATATTATAAATTTGTTTTCCTTTTTCTTTTTGCTAGGTTCATTGTGAAATTTTTTTTCAATATATGTGCACCAGATACAGCTCTTATTTTTGTAGAAAGAGCCAATCCTGGATAAAAGTGAAATGTAGAAAATACAGAATCTGTTTCTCTTCCTTCCATTCACTTTTACAAGGGCCTAATGAACAGTGAAATGGACCAACAGTTTCTCTCCCTCTTCCTTGCACTTATAGTAGTCTTTTGTGGTACTTAGTAGACACGAAGGAAGCAGCAGGAAGGTTGATGGATTGGAAGGGAAAAGATACATGAACACATAATTGGACAAATGAAAAACAAACCCTTCATAATTGAGAGGTGGCCAAGTTTCTGTCTTACATTCATTTGAATAAAATATATTCATCAAATAATTCTGTTTTTCTTAGAAATTTGAAGTTTTACTTTAGATCATCATTCTCAATTTAGAAATCCATTGTAGTCTAGGAGTAGCTGACCCATTTAAAGGAAATTTGCTTTAGTCCTTAACTTGTGACAAATTATGCCACTTACATTATATTGTCTGGTATTATTGAGCCAGAATAAGGTTTCAGTTATTAGAAATATGTGTCCAAAATTTTATAAATGTTATAAAAATAATTTTCCTCAATTTGAGAGTTATAATGTATTCAGTATGCTAGTAAATATGGCTGAAGACACTTTGAGGGGCTAAATTATTTGGACATATTTAAAACCTCTGCTATTAACTACTTTCATTCAAAACGTTACATATGTTTTTGGATCATTTATGGTATAGGCTTAGAAGTTTGGGGTTTTACATTTTCAATCTTGTGAAGACTTCTAAGTGTATTTCTGTTAATATTATTAGAGCTAATTTGTTTCACCCAGATTCCATTCAGCTATAGATGTTAGGAATAACATTTTTTGAAATATAAGTGCTCATTTCATATGTGAAATACCATTAACAATATTTTTCATCCGATTGTGTGTATTTTAATTTTTATAAATGGAACAGAGGAATTCAATTATTTACATTGCTAAGGGAGGCTATCCACGCAAGTTCAATCCTATGTTGTTTGGCATTGTTGGGCCAAAGATAGTTTATTAGTTTTAAAAATATATTCGTTATTACTTTTGCAAAATACATTGTCTTATGTATTAATCTAGTTTCCCATTGAAGTCACTGATTAAAGAGAATTGTGTACCGGTAAGGTTCTAAAGCGTTGACATTATTTTAATCTGATAACAAATGGGTTTAAGTTCACGTTCTTTCAGTTGTTGGCAACAAATCTAAACCTGTATTTTTTGGATTTATGAGGATAAGTCCTGCTTTGGCAATCTTGTAGATCCTCAAGAGAATAGTTAAACAGTGATTAATCATTGTTTCTTCACTGAGTGTGCAGAAAAGAATGGAAAAGCTGCATTTCACACTTCTGAAGCAATTAATCCCCATGATCTTAGCCAGGTTTGTCTTGTAGATAAGTCGGGATACAAAACGGTACCTAATTTATCAATGTATGCATGCCATAAAGTATAAAACACACAATTTATTTCATATCATTTATAGTCAAATGTAAAAAAGAGTGACTTTGCCATATCCAAGAGTGTTTCCTACATTACCTTCATATAAACTAAGTACCAGAGATTACAATGGGATTCCTGTTTATTGTGCACATCTGGTGCAGTCACTATGCATTTTCTCATTCACTTGCTGGCATTTTTAGTGATTGTGGCATAAATCACCTTGCTAATCAGAAACATAAGTGACGGGAAGTCATCTCCTTTTTTTGAACAATGGGAAAAAACATATGGCTTCTTAGACAGTACTTGGCTGTTATACTATTTATGTGGCATTATATTCTGTATTTAGAATTTCATATTAATTGCAGTGGTTTGGTTTAAGGCATTGAACACCTAGAATTTGCAGCCAAAATATTTGTTTTATACCATTATAATAACAAATAAAAAAGATAAATATACACATCTTGTTTTTTAAAAACAATTTAAATAAAACTTCTTTGGGAAGAGTTTTTAAGATGAATCAAAGAAAGTTTATGTATTTTAAAAGGTTTGTGGATGTTTATTTAGATGTATAGAGTCATTGCAAGTTACAAGTTACTATACCAAAACACCACCCAGATCAGAGTAAGAGTTATTGTCCTTTAAGTGTTAAAATGTTACTGACAGTAGTTTGCTTTTCTAGAAGTATTTCAAGAGGAGTTGTATTTTTGGTAAATTTTTTTTAAAATTTAGAATCAATTCTGTATATACCACAACTAAAAGTAAAAGATGAAGTAAAGCTTTGTAAAACTTAAGGAATTTATGTGTGCCCTCTGTGAATTTATTGCTGTTTGTTATAGAAAGCTTACTGTAGACTTGAGGGCTCTCCCTCCCTCCTCAATAGTTACTTAATTCTCAAAAGGTAATGAATATAATGGACTTTTATCATTGTTTGACTTTATAATATTTACCTGCTCTTTATCTTAAAAATGTAAATTTCAAATGAAAATTAATTTGTTCAGAGAAATTTATCTTTCACAGGTTTTTTCCTATATTATGTATAACTATAAATTAGGCAGTTTTTAAGCTTATTTGTTCAAATATGTGCTATTCCATTTGAGGTAGTTTCCTTGGGATACACACATAATCCATCAATCAAAGCATTTTGGAATGCCTCTTTTTGAAGTTTCTTCAGTTGAATTGATGTATAACTTTTCAAAATGGACACTTTGGAGATAACATTTATTTTGCATGTACATATGCTAGTGTCTTTGCTTAAAAATCAATCATAGTAATTCTTATTATAGACTATGTGTACCTTGTAGATAATTGGACACTGAGAATAGAAATATGGCTGTGAAAAAGTGCCCACATTTAAAATAAATGGTCATATTTATCTACTTCCAAGGAGCACCTGCAGTAGTAGAAGTTTACATATAAGCAAGGAAAGGAAATGGTACTTTTGTTGTTGTTGTTGTCCTTATTGGCTTGTTTCAAAATTACTACCATCCAGATTCTCTGTTAAGGTATAGTGTACTATTTAAAATATTACAGGTATAACTGAATTGAGACCTTTCTGGGTTAAATTGACTGAAATCTATACCATACTGCTACTTTCTTAGGCATTTTTATTTCTTTTATGCTACAAAAGCCTCTGCCCCCACACAGTTTTTTTTTTTTTTTTTAAGAATTAAGTGTATTGTCTTATTGAGATCAATTTAAAAGTACATCTAATTTTAAACCCATACATATGTGTTTCTTTTTCCTTCGTCAAAATACAAAAAGTCTAGGAGGAGAGGGTATTAAAATCCAAGAAAAAGGCAATTGAAGAAATGGCTAAAAGTGTTAAATGAGCAAAAATAAAGAGTTCTATTCTTCATAGCAGTATTTTGGGATTTGTCAGTAATGGTGCTTTGTGCAAACATTTGTGACATCAAGTGCTCAATGGAAAAATTTATTAACCTAAAGTACTGGCTAATCATGTTTATAAAGCTAGGAATTTAATTTTATGTGACATTCAACAATGGTGTTGATTTTCATTAAGTATTGTCCCTTTTTAAAAATTTATTTCTATTTTGAGGGAATTATATTCTTTTTTTCCCCCCTCTAGCCCATTCTTTCTTTTATTTACAGTTATACTTTGTGCAAAGCACTCTTTAAAGTAGATTCCAATGGAACTGAGTACAGACTTGAAGAAAAATTTCTGCTGTTCTCATGGCATAAAGAAGGAATTGTCTGATCATAGGGATTTGCTTAGTGATAATTCCCAGCCGGGTACATTATTGCCTGCTGTTTGTCTTCCCAGCTATCCCTTCCCACTTTGTGTTTGTCTGGAAGTATCTTTTAATATACTGACTGAGGTTGTGTGCCTACCAGTGCTGTACCTAGAGAGACTGAAGTGCTATGATATAAGTTGTATGACCCTGTTGGCCTGAGCACATTGAAATTCAGATAAAAATGTTAATTTGTAAAATATTTCCAAGAAAGGGAGGCTATTTATTGGTACTGGGGATTGAACCCAGGGGTGTTCTACCTCTAAGCTACACCCAGCCTTTTTTAATTTTTTGAAACAGGGTCTTGCTAAATTGCTGAGGCTGGTTTTGCACCCCGATCCTCCTGTCTCAGCCTCCCAAGTCTGGGATTACAGGTGTATAACACCATGCCCAGCTGGGAGGCTTTTATTTGTGAACATGAAAGCTACTTTGAGTGCATATGTAATTCAGAAATTTCAGTGTGAAAATTTAATGGAATATATTAAGCATGAGAAACATGGAGCATGTTTAAATATTTCTGCTTTTTGTTTTCATGTTGAAGGCTCTTTTAGACAGCATGTTCCTAGTGTGGCCCCTGCTGTGTTCACGGCAGGGGTTCAGACTGTCTAGGATGTGGAAACTAGTGGCATTGGCCTGCAAGTAGTTTTTTTTTTTTTTTTTTTTTTTTTTTTTTTTTTTTTTTT
>PVLC010000801.1:0-68981 GCA_004027655.1 Graphiurus murinus
GGAGAGTGTTTTCCACCCCTTGAAAAGAAAATTTTGGTTCGGCCCAAGAGAAACTACAGCCCAGCCCACCTGGGAGGTACCGTCAAATCCCGCACACCTGGAAAGAGGAGGAGCGAGATCTCACCTGGAGCTCAACCTATGAAATACTTAAAAACTGAGAGAGAGGGGCTGGAATTAAGGACCCCGCCCTCTCATATACTCCCGTGGAACGCCACGTGGGTCTCTCTTGGACTCTTGCCCGGGACCGGGGAGCATGCCCTAAGAATCGGTGGTCGGGATTTTCTTTCTGTACTCCCCGTCTTTTCCTACACCCCAGTTTTCCTCTCCCTGACCTTTTCCAGAAGAATAAACCTGCCAGATGTTGTGATTGATATGTGTTAAAATTCTTTTTTTCACAATATCAAAAACCTGGACCTTATTTCTGGGGTAAAGTTGGCACCCCATCACAGTACTGAGGATTGAACCCAGGATACAGGGGCTGTCTACCTCTGAGCTACACCCCAACCCTATTTTACTTTTTATTTCAAAACAAGGTCTCATTAAGTTGTGGAGGACCTCATTAAATTGCTGAGGCTGGCCTCAAACCTGTGATCCTCCTGTCTCAGCCTCCTAAGTACTGAGATTACAAGTGTGTACTACCACACCTAGCCAGAGCATAAATCTTTGGCATCCCTGCCCCCCCACCTGCACATCAACCTTTTTCTTAAAATTAAACTGCTTCAGTGTTCTCTTTAGTTCATTTGTAAAGCATTCTTTTTTCCTTTTAATTGTTAGACCACATTGTTAAAAGTAAAACCATAGACTTCATACCTACCTGGCAGAGAAGCACCAAGCTCCTTGACAGAGCCCTGCCCCCATCCTCTCCTTTTCTCTCTCCCTCTCCCTCTCCCTCTCCCCCCACTCTCTTTTCTTCCACATCCATTGCCAATCCCCTGAGGAGTGCCTTAGACCTCGCATGTTACATTTTAGTCCCAATCACACATATTCTATTGATGTAAATTAGTGCTAATAGTTTAATGAAGTATACCTCAGAGGCATTTGCATTTCTAAAAAGTTATTAATCTAGAGAATGCCTCTGTAACATAATTTCATGCATAATTAGATAATAAAAGAGTTGAGCCTTCACTTTATTATTCCAAAGATATGCCAAGATCCCCATTATTTGGCTTGGATGCAGCCCCTTGACTTACTGAGATACCAAAGAGCATTAAAACAACAAAAATAACAAATGACTGAGTCCTTGTTAAATGCTAGCCATGGGGCTGGGCCTTTTACATTCCTCTAAACCTCACACCAACTTCCTTTTAGATGAATAGCTGAGGCTTGGAGAGTCTAAGTGACTCCCCACCGTGCACAGCTCAGAAGTAATACGGTGAGAGAATCCACTCAGCTATTTTGACTCCAAGTGCCAAGCCCACTAGAAGAAGAGGAAAGCCCTACCAGTTGGCACACAAACATAGGCTGCTGTTAGCAACAGTTCCACAGTGCACTGCAGAAACCGCCATACATGTTGTGGCTGAATAATGTTCAAAGGCATTGTTCACCATTTAGGGTCTAAAATAATATGCCAGGCTGTGAAGAAAATGTTGGGTGGGGCATTCTTGGATCAACAGGGACATTTCCAAATTTTTTCTTTACTTTCCTTACCCAAGCTTTAAAGCAAGAATGAAGCCATCTACATGTGGGAATGCTGTTAACTAGGAAAAGGACGCCATGTTTGAAGATAGGCATGCCATATGCGGTAGTGGAGAGCTATGTACCAGATTTTAGTGATTGCCAGTTGGACTATAAAAATAATAGGTAAAAGGGAGGCAAACTGGAAAGGAAGGAGGAATTGCAGTTTTAAAATCTAGAAACTTCATAATCCTTCACCACACAGGGCCTGCTTCTTTCATAGGCAAAAATCTCCACTTTTAATCATAATGGCTGCTCTCCCCACCTGAAATTCCTGAGATACTTGGTAAACAAAGAATTCCTAAAAATGTCTGATCATTGGTCAAGCCCAGGCATCACCCAGCACCCACCAATGAAATGGCAGGAACTTGATGATTCAAAAGAAAAAAAGGGGTGGACCCCCATCCCTACCATGTACCCCTACCCTCTCCCACAGGTGTCTCCTAAAAAGGAAGACTGTAAAGACTCCCTCTTGAGATGGCTTATATTCTTTCTTGAATATGTGTCCCCCACTTTCCTAAATAAACCTCTGTCTCTGACTGGCACATGCTGAAATTCTTTTCTGCTATTGAAACAGTATATATCCATTTTTTGGTAAAAGTCTTAGGCAAGCTCTCCCGGCCCCCTTTGATTAAAGCTCAGAGGGGCAAATAGGAACTAAAGCAGGGTGTAAAAAGGAATGTTAACTGCTATTATCTGCTTTTGTAACCTGATTTGTAAAACAATGCAATGATTTTCCATACCCCCAACCCTGTAACCAAAGGGTATAAAATTCCATGCAACAGCCTTTTGGCTGCTTGTCCCCGCCAGCTGGCGGCCAGTAAATAAAGCAACCTTTTTGGCAAAATGGAGACTGATGTGTCTCTGTGGGTCACCTCACTACACTATAGAAGCCAAGGACCTCACCAGTTCCTGAGGTGAGGAATGAGTCCCTCACCCCCTGACAAACTAAATGTGCACTCAGAATGTATGAACAAGGATGCCAGGGCCTCAGCGCTCTAAGCATCGCAATGCTTGGCCCCAGTGAAAGGGTCTAGTTTAGTGAATGACCACTGGAAGTAAAGCACTTCCCCTTGAAGGCAATACTGCCCTTATTTGTGAGTTCCAGTTCATCTAGTAGTAGCATTTTCAGGAAAGTGTGGAGAAGAGAGATCACAGTCCCTCAATCAACTGAGCAAATATAAACCCCTGGTACCTTCTCTACAGAGATTTAGGGACAAGGTAGGGTGGTTGTGACCATGTGGGTATTCAAACTATTTCAATTCTTATGGTCCACTATGGATTTTGCAGTCTTCCTGTTGTGGGATAACCCGGTCCCACAAGTGGGTCCTTGGCATCCGTGATAAAAAGAATTTTAACACGTGCCATTTAGGAACAAAAAGTAGGAATTTAGGAAAATAAGGGAAAGGGGAGAAAAACAGGTGAGCAGACATCTTCCTGTCCAGATGCGCTTCCCAGGTCTCAAGAGAGCGAGGCGTGGTTAACTCCTTCCTTTATAGGCTTTTAAGAGGGGTGGGCACAAAAGAAGTCTGGACCTCCTCCTTCTTCAGGTATTGGTGGGCGCAAATTGAGTAGGTGGTCCAAATTGAGTCCTTCCTCTTACTCAGGTTTCAAGATGGGTCTGCCCTTGGCTGTAAATTTCTGGTGTCCTTTGTCCTCGCTCTTAGGTGGGGGCAGGGCCTAAGGAACTTCCAAAGGTGCCGCGCCTGCCGGGCTTCAGTTTTAGGTGTTTATATTAAAGTGATATCTGTATTTTTCTTTCCCATTTGTCTCCTTCCTGCCTAACTATTTCTTCTATCCTACATCATTCCTAAGAGCTAGGTAGCAGGGTATTGCAACTTTGGTGTGGCCAGGTGGGCACTGGGCATATTTTCCTATAGGATGACAATCCCCAACTCCCCCTGATGAGGTAGAATAGGAAGAGTGAAATTTAGGAGACACTGGGAGGAAAAGGAAAAATATAGGTTTTTAAAATCTGGAGAGTTTTAAGCTAACTCCACCCCTTGGAAGTTTCCACACCCTAATCTCCCGGAAGCCCTGCCCCCACCTGAGGTTCAGGGCCAAGGACAGCTGAGACTCACAGAGCCAAGACAGAGCCAAGGTCAAGATCCATCTTGAAACCTGAGGAAGAGGAAGATCCAACCTTTCCTGTGCCCACCCTCTTTTGGAAAGCCCACCTATCGCCTACCTGTACCTGAGGAAGAGGAGGATCCAGACTTCCTCGGTGCCCACCCCTCTTAAAAAGGGAAGGGCCCGCTTCCCTTCCCCCTTTTTGCCTCTTGCTCTCTCGCCTGCCCTCCTGTTCCTGGGAAATCAAGAGCCTAACAGTCCTGGGCAAATAGTGCAACTTGGGGCCTTCTCCTCAAACAAAAGTCTTTGAACCTATGATGGGTGGCATCTTTCTGATTTCTCAGATACCCTCAAGGCATTTTCCCTATTGTCCTGGGGTAAAATTGTTGGCTTCTTTTCTTTCTTTTTTTTTTTTTTTTTTTTTTTTTTTTTTTTTTTTTTTTTTTTTGCGGTAGTGGGGGTTGAACTCAGGGGCATTCTACCTCCGAGCTATACCCCCAGCCCTATTTTTTTTATTCTTTATTTTGAAACCAAGTCTCACTAAGTTGCGGAGTGCCTCACTAGGTAGCTGAGGCTGGCCGCGAACCGGGATCCTCGGTCTCAGCCTCCCGAATGCTGGGATTACAAGCATGCGCCACCACGCCCGGCTTGTTGGCTTCTTTTTAATGGTGTAATTTCTTTAGCATCCATATCTTCCTTGGCAGCAACACTAAGAGCACTTCTTTTCTGGCAAAACTGCACAGTTTTCAAATCTTCTTATTCTGCCTTTTGCTCCTTATTCTCACTATAAATCTTGCTTAAAGTATTGAGCTATAACCATGCCACTACCTAAATCTTGTGATTCTCTGAAATTTCCTCTTCCAAATTAATCATTCCATCATCTGTGTGTATGTATGTATGTATGTATGTATGTATTCATTTTGGTACTGGAGATGGAATTCAAAAACATTCAACCTCTGAGCTACACCTGGCCCTTTTTTACTTTTTATTTTAAAACAGGGTCTTGTTAAGTTACCAAGGGTCACATTAAGTTGCTGAGGCTGGCCTCAAACGCACAATCCTCCTGCCTGCCTCAGCCTGCCAAGTACTGGGATTACAGGCATATGTCACTATGCCCAGTCAGTCCATTATCTTTAAGGTTAGTAACACACAAAGTCTCAGGGCATGGACAAAACGTATACAAGTTGTGTTTTGAGCAGAATGTCACACAAATGTTCTCTAGTCCAATTCCCAAGAGTCCTTATTTCCATGCAGAACCTCATAAGTCTGGCCTTTACTCTCTGCATTTCTAATAGCATTAGCTATTAGAAATCACCTGTTAAGCTCCACTTATAGCATTCTAGGCTTTCTGTAACACACTCCTTTAAACTTTCCCAAATTCTTTTTGCAAACCAATTCCAAAGGCTTCTTCACCATATACTCAGGTTTAGTCACAGCAATGACCAGATGGCTTGGTATTAATTTTCCATGTTAGTCAGGTTTCCATCAATGTGACAAAATAGTTGTGATAAATCAGTTTAAAGGAGCAAAGATTTATTCTTGCTTACATTTCAGAAGTTGTCCATGGACAGTCACCCCTGTTGTTTTGGGGTCTGTGGCAGAAAATCATGGCAGGAAGCATGTGGAGGAGCAAAATCGCTCACCTTGTAACAGTGGCCATTTGTTTGGTAGTTGTGCTTGCCTGAATTACTTTCATTTTCCTCCCTTTGCCCTTCTGCAAAGTTAAATGCCTTTCTTTGGCCTTTTACAAGGATTATGTCCCTTTCCCTTTGCCCAGCATCCTAAATTCTAAAGAAAAGCCACACTTAAATGATTATGATGTTAACCACTAAACAGATTTAGATATTTAGATTTATAGAACCTAGAACATCTGGCTACTTTCAGATAACATCAGAATATGTAATTCCCCTCCAGATTCTTAATTCCATGCCTCAACTAACACTAAGTATGTAAAGTGCTATGAGGTTTAACTTGCAGGAAAGTAATAGGTCTATTTAAAGAAGATACAGTAGCCAGGCTTGGTGGTACATGTCTGTAATCCCAGTACTTGGGAGGCTGAGACAGGATTGCAGGTTCCAGGCCATTTTCAGCAACTTAGCAAGACTCTCAGAAACCTAGCAAGACTCTGTTTCAAAACAAAAATATTGTAGGGTGTTGATGTAACAGCCTCCTCCCTTCCTGAAACAGGACAGCCCCCTCCCTTCCCGAAACAGGCTCATCCTAGCCCTGGCAACAGGGCTCCATCAGTCCTCGTGCCTTCTCTGTGTTACCTTTCCCATGCATGCGAAAAGTTTCCCTGCTTCTGTACACCCCCTATAAAAGGCTGAACTAAGACAAAGTCGGGGTTCACGCCACTGCATTGGATGAGGCTCGAACCCTAACTCGAGTTAGCAATAAATCTCCTTCTTGCTGTTGCATTACTCTGTGTGCAGTGATTGTCTCTGGGAGGGGCACCCCCAGATTTGTGCATAACAATATAAAAAATGGAGCTTGAGGTATAGCTCAGAAGTAGAATGTTCCTGGGTTCAATTCCCAATACTGTGCCCACACACACAGAAGAAGGAGGAAGAGAAAGAGGAGGAGGAGAAAGAGGAGGAGGAGGAGGAGGAGAAAGAGGAGGAGGAGGAGGAGGAGGAGGAGAAAACAAAACAAAACACTAGAACTAGGTCCATGAGGTCATAGTAAATTGCAATATTTCAGCCAGAAAAAAAAAGAAGATATACATACTGGCTGAGGATGACCCCACTCAGCACACAGCCTTCCTGCCTGTTGTCTCATTGCACCTCCTTTCCCTATAAAAGCCCTTTGTGCTAAGTTCCTCAAGATGAACTTTTGCGAATGATAGCCCCTCCATCTTCTCAAGATGGATAAACCTGATTCCTATCCATCGATTCTCAGATTCTCATCTCCTAAATATTGGCTTTCAAGTTGCTGGTCTGGACCTGGAACTACAAACACCAAGAATCCAGGCACCCAGGAAAGTGACAGCTCCTGGAAGTGTCTAAATCTGGGTGCAGTCACCAACCCCTTGGACATAGGACAGCTAGAAGAGAATAGCAACTGTAATAGGACCCATCTGCATTGGCACTGATGACACATGTAGTGGAAAAGAATGGCTAGCACCCACTTCTTGACTATGTTTGTAAGAGTTATACATTCTTGTAAGTTGATTAATTTATAATTATCTCTTGGTAGAAAGTAGGACTGAAAACAGATGGTTTTTCAGATGTGGACCTTTACATTAAAAAAAGCAGCATACTTTGATGATGGCATGAGTGGAAGAAACTGGAACTACTGCTTGTGGAATATGAAGTAAAACTCAAATTGGGCCATTACTGTTTACTATATTTAGGTCGTAGCTATTATTTCATGGAAGAAAGAAGCAAACAACTTCCATCAGGGGCATCAAATAATGTTGCTCAGCTGGGCGTGGTGGTGCTCACTTGTAATCCCAGTGCTTGGGAGGCTGAGACAGGAGGATCGAAGGTTCACAGCCAGCCTCAGCTACTTAGTGAGGACCTCTGCAACTTAGTGAGACCCTGTTTCCAAATAAAGAATAAAAATTAGGGCTGGGGGTGTAGCTCAGAGGTAGAATGCCCCCAGGTTCCATCCGCAGTACCGAAAAAAAAATTAAAAATGTTGTTCTGAGAGAATGTAAAGCCAATGTTGTGGCACAGTTGCCAATAAACACTCAGAAATTTTATTGGCTCTTGCTAAGCTCCTCTGAAACTCCAGAAACGGTTGTTGCTAAGGGCAATGGAAAACCCATGCCCTGGCCTTGACCTCTGTGATATATTCTCAAAATTCTATTCCTTGATCTCAGGCCTACTTGAAAATTGTTTTCATAGTAAAGTTCCCTTTTAGACTGTCTATTTGACTCTTCATTTTCTACACAGTCAGACACTGAAAATGTACCTACCAGTGTAGTATTTAAGAATACAAGTCCTATTGAGACTATCATACTTCAAAGAGTCCGTGTAAAGTTATTCACAATAGCACAGAGGAGTCCATATTTGGCTTTTTGTGAGTTATGGCTTTGCCTGTACACTTGTTGGTGCTATTGGGCCAGGCAGAATGGCTCCCACAAATAAGGGTGGCGAGAAGAAGGGCCATTCTGTCATCAATGAGGGGGTGACCTAAGATACACCATCAATATTCAAAAGTGCAATCCTGGAGTGGGCTTCAAGAAGCCTGTCCCTTGGGTACACTGGAAATTTGCTCTGAGGGAAAGGGTTCAGTGATGCTGTCTGGACCAAAGGAATAAGGAATGTTCCATATCATGTTCATGTGTGATTGTCCAGAAAATGTAATGAGGATGAAGATTTACCAAACAAACTATACTTTGGTAACCAATGTCCTTGTTACCAAGTTCAAAAATCCAGACTGTTGGGGTCTTAGCTCGGCAGGCCCGGAGAGACCTTGCCTCAAGATGGTGCCTGGCAGAGTGCCAGGAGTGGCTACAGGTGGTAACATCCTAGGGCTGTGCCACGCTAGAGCACATGCACCAGCATGCCCGGCTCGTGGCCTGCACAGGTGAGGGCTGTATGCAGGCACCTCGTGCCTGGAGCCCTGTGTGGCTTTAAGAGCCTCCACCTCTCGCCCTAGAGAGAGAAA
Organism: Graphiurus murinus; assembly: GCA_004027655.1. Classification (NCBI taxonomy): domain Eukaryota; kingdom Metazoa; phylum Chordata; class Mammalia; order Rodentia; family Gliridae; genus Graphiurus; species Graphiurus murinus. The sequence continues at coordinate 8,359 of PVLC010000801.1, forward strand.
ATGGTCGGTGGAGAGAATGGTCGATGAGGATGATGGTGGGATGGACGACTACTATTGCGAGGAACAGTTACGGAGAATGAGAGTGGGGTGAGAGAGACGATTGCGACCAGAGAGACGGTTACTGTCAGGGTTAAGAGAACGATTACTGTCACTTACTGTTACTGCTTGGGCAACGTCCTCTGTCCCAGAGAGAGAGAGAGAGAGGTACAATAAAAGAAGCCTGAACCAGCAATGTGTGATTATCCTCTCCACTGGGTCCTCACGGTTGAAGGTCTAGCGCCGGGGATGATACCAGACAGTCAATGTGGATGAGAACTAACTGCTAATAGTCAAATAAAGTTATAGAAAAAAAAAAAAAAAAGGATCTGCCTGATCTTAGACTTTCAGTCTTCCCAACTGTGAGCTGCATAAATATCTTCTTTTTGTACATTACCCAGCTTCAGGGTACTCTATTATCTGTTATTGCGATGGAAAACTAAGTAATATATCACCCTTTAGAGTTGATACTAACATTATTAGCTTCAAAATACATCTAAGAGCCAGGTGTGATGGCACAGCCTGAAATCCATGTACTTGGGAATCTGAGACAGGAGGATCGCAGGTTCAAGGACAGCTTCAGCAAGTAGTGAGACTCATCAACTTAGCAAGACTCTGTTTCCAAATAAGAAATAAAATCGGGCTAGGGGTATCTCTTGAAGGTAAAATGCCTCTGGATTCAATCCCCAGTATCATAAAAACAAAACAAAACAAAATTATACCTATGAAAATAGAGTCACATAGATGTTGAACAGTTTGCTCATAGTCACACAAATAGCAAGAGAGAACCAGGATTTGCACACAGGCAGTCGAGTCCAAATACCATCTACTTAACCATGATTTTGTACAGCCTCCCCACTGATGCTTTGGAAAACCTAAAAATAGTTTGTGCTTCTGCTGTACAAAGGATACATGGAGCACATTCTACTAGTTGTTTATCAACATCCATTCTCTTTCTTTATAATAGGCATTCTGAGTCTAGGTTGGCCATATGGCCACCCAGCTGATAATCACATGTCGCAGCATGATCTGCAGTTAAGTATGGCTACGTGAGTAAGATTGATGCAAAAGGTATGAATGGAAGTGATTTGTACACTTCCATGGTGTGCACTTATAATGAAACGCTATGCACTCCTGTGGCACTTTGATCTCTTCCTCCTGACTAGACTGTATGTCCTATGTAGGGATAGCCTTGCAGCTCTTATAGTCTTTTCACAACAGTACAGCATAAACCTTAAACACTTATCCATGAATAGACTATCACTACATGTAACATTCATTTTCAATGCTTGCTGATATTTCTTTGTTAACTGTGTTGATATTTTTTTGTTAACTTTGTTTTTTTGTAGTGGGGAATGAACCCAGGATTTTTCTACCTCTGATCTATATCCCAGCCCTCTTTATTTCTTTTATTTTGAAACAGGGTCTTACTAAGTTCCTGAGCTTGCCTCAAGCTTGTGATCCTCCTGTCTCAGCCTCCTAAGTACTGGGATTACAGGCATGTGACACCATGCCTGGCTTCTTTGTGATTTTTATATCGTACTTCCTGATCTAGTACCTTTGTATGAACAGGTTGGCACTGAGCTGTGGAAATTAGAGCATGTGTTTTGAGTTTCTTTCCCAGTAGTAATAATGAATGCTTATATGACCATCTGCTTATGGAGGTGTCTAACTAAAGCAAGGGATTTGGCCCCAGGACCAGGGACAGGGCCAACTGAATCATCTCAGCAGTGAGGTCAGTCTGGAAACTGGTATTGTATGTACTGGCATAGTTGACTTACTTCACACAGCGTACCAGGCTGGGACTTATTCACATCTGTATTACGACCAACTCTTCTAGTGATTCACACATAGTAGGAGTTAAAGACTTGGTGGTTGAAATTCATTGCCCAGGTGTAAGTATCATGAGGTATCACGCAGAGTCATCCTTAGATAACTTATGTGAATATAGGCATTTTGGAAGTTTTTTATTAAGGAAATCTTCAAACATATTCATAAGTAGAGATTAGTATGGTGAGCATTCATATCCATGAATATTTTCATATAAATGAAATCAAGTTAGGAAGAACATGAAGGGCAGATTTGAAGATGATAAGAATTTTAAAAAGAAAAAAGGAGGGTATGATAAAAGGGAGGGATCATGCTCAAATGTTCTTTATAAGATAAACAATAGGACGGCAGGTTGCCTTGCCCTGGGAACATTCTAGATACCACCTGCAAGACTTAAGAATTATTCACAGTAAAAATAGTTAATGTTTACTGATTCTTTCCTATATGCTGAGCACTATTTTACAAAATTATAAAGTAGCCCTTATTATTTTCCATTTCTTTAGATTAGAAGATTGAGCCTTTTAAAAGTTTAAGTTAACTTTCTCAAAGTCCCAGTCTGGTGAAAAATAAGTGTTAGAGCCAAGATTTGAACTCAGAACTTTTGACTCAAGAGCTTATACACTTAGGAACATGCCTGTGTTTATTAAGTCTGGTTCATGGGATTTTTGACTCAGAATCTTTGGGGATGCTAGTTAAAAAGGTAGATTTCTCATCCTTAATATTATGGTTTGAATCTGAAATGTCTCCCGAAAGCTCATATGTTATTTTCGGTCTTTTTGGCACTGGGGATCGAACCCAGGGGGTTGCGCTTGCAGAGCAAGCACTTTACCACTGAGCTACATCCCAAGCCCCAAAAGCTCATGTGTTAATCCACCTGATCAGTAGATTAATTCATTTGGTGGATTAATAATATGAATATACTACTGGGAAGTGGTGGAAACTAAAGGAGGGAGGCAAGGTTGGAGAAAGCAGCTCACTGGGGGCGTGGCCTTGGAGACTATAAGTGTCCCTCACCTTTCCTCTCTCTCTCTCTTTCTGCTTTCTGGCTTCCAAGAGTGGGGTTTTCCTCTGCCATACCCTCCCATCATGATGTTCTGCCTCACCTGAGGCCCAGAGCAATAGAGCTGACTGACCATGGACTGAACACTCTGAAACCATGAGACAAAATAAATCTTTCCCCCTCTAAGTTGTTCTTGTCAGGTATTTTTGTCAAAGCAATGAAAAGCTGACAAACACATTCACTCCTAACCCTGTTTATAAGATTGCCATGGTGTGAAGTCTAGGAACATTTGTTTGAAACAAATTTTTTAAGTCCATCAAAGTTGGAGAACCACTATTCCATGTGGAGGTGTAGTCTCCATAAATTCTTTGAATTTTTTTATTCTATACCTTTATTTGTCAAATGTTTAGAAATATATTTTCTTACTCCTTTCTCATTTTCCAAGTCGTAGTTGTCTCTCTGGATCTATGGATTCGATATCCTCAAATTCAGCCAACCAAGGATGAAAAATATTCAGAAAAGAAAACTGTGTCTATACTGAATACATTCAGTTTTTTTTTCTTGTCATTATTTCCTAAACAATATAGTATAACAACTATTTACATAGCATTTACATTGTATTAGATATTACAAGTAACCTGGAGATGATTTATAGTGTATAAGAAGTTTGTAGAAACAGTGAGCATCCATGGATTTTGGTATCCTGGAGAGATCCTAGAACAGATCCCTCATGGATACTGAGGGATGAGTGTACATGTCTTCTTTATAAATTTTTCTTTACAATCTAATATATAAACACCATTAGTCTAATGTACTATGTATATCCTAAATTTGCACGAATAAAAATTTTTTAAAAATCCACAAGATGCATGTGTTCCACCTCACTTTTGAAAGCACTGCTGTACAGAAAATATTATATAAATTCTTAACTCTATATTATCCTGTCACAAATATCAGTAATCAAACCGGAATTAATGCTCAGACGGGAATTAAAAGTCAGAAAATTTCACACACACACACACACACACACACACACACACACACACACTCACTCCACATTTCTTTTTTCTTTTTCTTTTTTTGCAGAACTGGGGATTGAACTCAGGGGCATTCTACCTCCAAGCTCCACCTCCAGTCCTATTTTTAATTCTTTATTTTGAAACAGGATCTCACTAAATTGCAGAGGGTGTCACTAAGTAGCTGAGGCTGGCCGAGAACCTGGATCCTTTTGTCTCAGCCTCCCAAGTACTGGGATTACAACCGTGTACCACCACATCTGGCTACTCACTTCACATTTCTGACTTCATTGTGTGTGTGTGTGTGTGTGTGTCTGTGTGTGTGTGTGTGTGTGTTGTTTCTGTGTGGGAGTGTTACTGAGGATTTAACCCAGTGGTGTTCTACCTCTGAGCTACATCCCCAGCCCTATCTTTCCTTCCTTCCTTCCTTCCTTCCTTCCTTCCTTCCTTCCTTCCTTCCTTCCTTCCTTCCTTCCTATCTTCCTTCCTTCCTTCCTTCCTTCCTTCCTTCCTTCCTTCGTACTGGGGATAGAACCCAGGGCCATTCTACCTCCAAGCTACACCCCTAGCCCTATTTTTATTCTTTTTTTTTGAAACAAGATCTCACTAAGTTGCAGAGGCCTCATTAAGTAGCTGAGGCTGGTGGCAAACCTGAAATCCTCCTGTCTCAGCCTCCCAAGTACTGGGATTACAAGCATATGCCACCAAGCTTGGCTCGTATATTATTTTTCATTTTGAAACAGGGTCTCGCTAAGTTGCTGAGACTGGCTTTGAAACTGCAATCCTCTTGTCTCAACCTCCCAGATATAGGAATTACAGGTGTGCACCACCAGGCATGACTTCTGACTTCTTTTGAAAACATAAATTTGGCTGAGTCAGAGATTCTGATGTACTGACAGAGATTAATTAGGGATAACAAGCCAGAGTTGAGCAGTGAGCCACTTGGGGAGGGGACATAAGCTGTCCCTCTTAGGTCATTGCTGTCCCTACCTTCCCTACCGCACTCCCCTCTATTAATTACCCAGCTTGTGGGCACTTTGTTCAGGCTTTGATGTCAGATTGACTGCCTAGGCATTGGGATTTATAATTCTAGTCTAACATGACAATATTCTTCATTGTGACATGTTGTATGCTGCCAGATGATGCTTACCCCTTAACTTGTAAAATTAATCATGTTAGTTTGACCCATACAAATTTGCCATTTTTGTAGGCTACAGTTGCTTGAGATAAAAGAATTCTACAGAGAATTCTACTGTGGCACCATGGTGAAAGCTTGTTTTAGTAATTTAACGAAGGTGATTTCAGAGCCTGGGGATAATAACATGCTAGCATGCTAGCGAAAGAAGAAATTTCACTAATTAAGGCATTTTAAAGAAAAAACTAACATGTAGGCATGGTTGACATTGCCACTGGCTCCAAGGGAGATTTAAAATAACTATGTTGTCACTTTTCAAGGAGATGAAGAATGTGCAAAGATGAAAGCTAACCTATAAATGAATGAGTCAGATTGATTGTAAGATTGGGACTTGGAGGAGCAAAAAGCACTATTTACCTCGGAACTTCACTAATAAAAGGAGACACTAAGATTTACTCTTAGTTTTTATCCATCTGTAACTGGACTACCATGAAGGTGTCATGTGATCTACTTCATGGCATATCCAAAAAGAATATAGATTGAACTACAGAAGCTTCATCCATGGATTTTTATCAAAAAAATTTTTTCCTAGTCACAATAATTTTTCTTAGAAAGATTAATCTCCTAAAAATACAACTTGATGATGGTTAAAATTTCACACTCAACAATTCATCAGAGATTTTTTAAAAAGACCAAAGTGTCTTGATAAAATTTAATTCTGCAAATATATATCCAGTAAAACTGGATTTGATAGAAACAATGGTCACAAAAGAAAATTCACTTTGGCTGAAGTTATAATGGATAGTTTGGCATCTGTACTCAATCCTTTCTATAACCTATACAAGTAATTAAAAATTTGAAAACCTTATTAGTAAAAATAAAAAGTATCAGAAATGAATTTACTATATAGGTTAGAAAACTCATCAAGGTTTTAAACTGGCTTAATGGCACTCATTTCAGAAAATGTATCCAGCTGACAGCCTGACCTCCCACCTTGTTTTCTCTTGAGGTTGCTGATTTTGAAACTGCCCTAGCCACGAACAAATTACTACAGGGATATACAGTGGACTGGATCAGTACAAGGAGATGGTTTAGCCGAGACATGGAATATGAGGAGACATTAATATACAGAGCAGGAGCAGAATATACAGAGAGACAAATATGTGCAAAAGCAGTGAGGTGGAGAAAAGAAAACTTTTATGTTTAGGAAACAAAAAGAGCTGGGAGTGGTGGCACACATCTGTAATCCCAGTACTTGGGAGGCTGAGACAGGAGGATTGCAGGCTTGAGGCCAGCCTTAGCAACTTAGTAAGACCCTCCGCAACTTAATGAGACACTCAGCAACTTAGTAAGACTCTGTTTCAAAATATAAAATAAAAAGATCTGGAGGTGTAGTTTGGAGTTAGAATGTCTCTGGGTTCCATCTCCAGTACCAAAAAAAAAAAAAAAAAAAAAAAAAAGGAAGAAAGAAACAAAGAGGTTGGTTGCCTGAAGAAGAGTGGGCACCCAGGCAAAAGGCATGGGGCAAGGTTGGGAGCCATGGGGGAGAAGTTTACAGTTGATCTTGTGTCCACTGGGAAGCCATCTCTGTTAGCTGGGAAGCTTTAACTACATGCATTGGGAACTCTATTTAAAGGCTTTAAACAATAAAGGTGATTGATTGGCTTGTGCAGTCAAATAGTCTGCCTTCAGATGAGGCTTCTGGCTCCTTTCTCAGGAATTCTCCCTGAAGCCCTTGGGCTAGTTTTCTCAATGCCACAACATGGTGTTGGCAGCAACCAGGTTACATGTTTCTTTTTTCATAAGGATAGGGGAATTGTAAGCCATTTAAAAGAAGAACCCAGCTTCCCTCTGATTAGATCAACCTAGATTGGCCACAGGGACCAGGGGCTTGCTATACGCTTTTGGATTTGGTTTTGTTATTGCCCATCTCTGACCTTCACTCTGCAGTGAGGGGGAAGTTGTTATTTCAATTACAACTCCTCTTCTTCTAGGAGGTAGAGTTGTGGTCAGATCCAAATGGCATGGTTGCTAGTTAATGAGGATGCAGTGGCTCCCTAAAGAATTTGGAAATTATAAGGAAAGGAAGAAAGTGAGATTGGATGGAGGATAAGCAATTATGAAAGTCATTACACCACTGGAAGGAGTCTTAAAAAATCACTCTACTACCGAGGAGAGACAGGAGGGGCCAGTGAGAAAACAGGGAGTCCAGTTAAGAAACTATTGCAGTAGTTAAAGCTGGTGATGGTGGCAGGGACTGAGATGTATTCTGGTATTAGAATTGACAAGATTTAGCCGGGCGTGGTGGCGCACGCTTGTAATCCCAGCATTCGGGAGGCTGAGACCAGAGGATCCGGGTTCGCGGCCAGCCTCAGCTACCTAGTGAGGCACTCCGCAACTTAGTGAGACCTGGTTTCAAAATAAAGAATAAAAAATAGGGCTGGGGGTATAGCTCGGAGGTAGAACGCCCCTGAGTTCAATCCCCAGTACTGCCCCCCCCCCCAAAAAAAAAGAATTGACAAGATTTGATGATAGCTCTAAGTGAGAGGAGGCAGTTTTGGCCAGACTTTGAAGGGTCTTAAATGCTAAGCTTTGGATTTTCTTTTTGAAGGCATGATGGATGTGGTGTAGTGGATTTTTTTTTTCTTTTTCCTGGCATTGGGATTGAATGAAGGGGATTCTACCTCTGAGATATACCCCATCCCTTTAAAAATTTTTTTTTTGTTTTGAAACAGGGTCTTGCTAGGTTGCTGAGAGTCTCACTAAGTTGCTGAGGGTAGTCTTAAACTTGTCATCCTCCTGTTTCAGCCTCTCAAGTACTGGGATTACATATGTGTACCATCATGCCCATTTGAATGGATTTTTTTGTGTGTGACAGTAAGAGATTAATAATTTTTGTCTTTTACTTTCAATTACTCCTTCTAATTTAAAATTATAGTTTTTTACAATTTATAAAGGCATATTGTTTTGCTCGTCTATTTTCTTTTCGGTACTGGGGATTGAACTCAGGGGCTTTCTACCTCCAAGCTATATCCCCAGCCCTATTTTTTATTCTTTATTTTGAAACCAGGTCTCACTAAGTTGCGGAGTGCCTCACTAGATAGCTGAGGCTGGCCACGAACCCGGATCCTCTGGTCTCAGCCTCCCGAATGCTGGGATTACAAGCGTGCGCCACCACGCCCGGCTCTGCTTGTCTATTTTCTAAATGAAGAAAATATCAAAGTGTAGTTTTATTAACTTTGTACCCAAGTTAATTGAAAATATTCTCAAATATCTTTTTTTCTTGTAGACTAATTTCATAAGCCAAGAAGGACACTACTTCACTTGAGCTTTAGAACACTGAGAAATTATTAACTTTGCGGAATGCTTTCAGTTTAAATTAACAGGCTTGCAGTGCCATTCAGTCTTGAAAATTGCCCTCATTAGTAACTGAACCTGCTTTAGCTTTTCAAAATATCAATTATTGGCATACGAGTCCAAATGCAGCCTCTGGTTTAATCTATCTATCTATCTACCTAAAGTTTATTAGAAAAGTTGAATTAAACTTTTAGGATTTTGGGTGTCTACTTCTGAAGACTAACCAAAAAATAGCTGCAATTTGATGCCTTTGGTGGAAGCGGACTTGGTACATTAGTTCTGCATATAAATTCAGGACAGTACTTACATTCAAAAATTAATTCTCATTCTGACTTCGAGTTTTGACTTCATCCTCTCAACAAGAATTGCTTTTAGTCTATTCATTAAAAAACTTCAGGAGGCTGGGCGTGGTGGCACATGCTTGTAATCCCAGCATTTGGGAGACTGAGACTGGAGGATCCCGGTTCTCAGCCAGCCTCAGCTACCTAGTGAGGCCCTCTGCAACCTAGTGAGACCCTGTTTCAAAATAAAGAATAAAAAATAGGGGTGGGGGTATAGCTCGGAGGTAGAATGCCCCTGAGTTCAATCTCCAGTACCGCAAAACAAAAAACAAAAAACGAAAAATAATCCTTTAGGACTTGACTATCTCATTTTAAATTTCCATGTATTATTTGTTGGATATTTCTCGTTTTTTTTTTTTTTTTTTTTTTTTTTTTTTTTTTTTTTTTTTTTTACAAACTTGCACTATCACGCCTGGCTTTCCTCCTTACTCTTCTTTATCTTTTTTTTTTTTTTTTTTTTTGCGGTACTCCTTAGCATTGCAGCTTCCTCAGTCTAAAGAGTGCCTTCTCAGCCTTCAGAGGGTATCAGACCAATGTGCAAGGCAGGCGGGAAGTGCCAGGGAATTAATACTACTGGGAGCATCCCTCAACCCATAACTAAGGAAATTGGATAAATACCCTAGCCTTTTTGCCCCTTAGTGGTGGTGGTGGGTGGGAGGGCAACTCTAAAAAGTGTTCTGTGTAGGCTCCCAGAGGTACTCAGTGAGGTTCTTTAATGTACATTGTTTCCTGTTCTTTCCATCTTATTTTTTTATTTCCTGAACTGGTATTTCCTGTGTTTATTTAGTCTTTTTGTTGTTGTTGTTCTGGGTAGGGATTGAACCCGGGGGCAATCTACCCCTGAGCTACATCCCCAGCCCTATTTTACTTTTATTTAAGACAGAGTCTCACTAGGTTGAGGAGAGTCTCACCACTTGCTGAGGCTGTCCTCGAATCTGCAATCCTAGAATTTGCAATCCTCCTGTCTCAGCCTCTCCAGTACTGAGATTATAGGTATCCGCTACCATATCCTGCCTGCATTTACCTTTTATTTTTATTTGTTTATTTTTTGCTATTCTGGGATTGAACCCAGGGGCATTCTACCTCTGAGTTATATCTCCAGTCCTATTTTTTATTCTTTATTTTGAAACAGGGTCTCACTAAGTTGCAGAGAGTCTCACTAAGTAGCTGAGGCTGGCTGAGAACCAAGATCCTCCTGTCTCAGCCTCCCAAGTACTGGGATTAAAAGTGTGCACCACCATGCCTGGCTTCTGCATTTACCTTTTAAATAAATGACCTTCACTCAAATTGTCTCAAGGTCTGCTTCTGGTGGAATTCAACCTAAGCTAGTTCTGATGCTCTTTCAAAATGTCCATGCCCAGCTAGCTTACCAATGATTTCCTAGCCACCAATTATCTGGCTTTATTGCCTTAACTTAGTGTTAGGTAGAATTAAATCTATTTTGCCTCCTGGCTGACTGGATTTAATGTACTTAGTGGTAACTCTGAGAAGTGGTTTTCTAGTAATCCTGCTTATATTCTCCATCCCTGATAGGCTTTATACCTTCTAAAAGGGCCAGCTAACAAATGGTCAAGTAGAGGGAGGTGAAATGAGATGAAATTATCTTTTTTTTTTTTTTAATTGGTACTGGGGATTCAACCCAGTAGCATTCTACTTCCAAGCTACACCCCCAACTATATTTTATTTTTTGTTTTGAAACAAGTTCTCAGCCAAGCGTGGTGGCACAGGTCTGTAAGACCCTTAGCAACTTAGCAAGACACTGTTTCAAAATGAAAAATAAAATAGGGCTGGGTGCAGCAAGTTCCACTAGGTTGAGAGTCTTGCTGTGTTGCTGAGGCTGGCCTTGAACCTGCCATCCTCCTGTCCCAGCCTCCTAAGTATTGAGATTACAGGTGTGCACCCATGCCAGGTGAAATAATATCTTTATTGCTAATTAAGATGATAATGGAGGCTGGGCATGGTGGTGCATGCTTGTAATCCCAGTACTTGGGAGGCTGAGACCGGAGGATCCAGGTTCTCGGCCAGCCTCAGCAACTTCGTGAGGCCCTCCACAATTTAGTGAGACCCTGTTTCAAAATAAAGAATAAAAAATAGGACTAGGCGTGTAGCCTGGAGGTAGAATGTCCCTGGGTTCCATCCTCAGTACCACACACACACACAAAAAGTTGATAGTGGAGAAAATGGCTTATAGTTATGGGCAAGTGGACTTTGTAATATTTAAACCCTTAAATAAGTAGATTTTTGAACAGTCACAGATAGTTTTGGACAACTTGAGGCCTTCAACTGCATGGGCAGCATCTTCACTTTAAAGTCTCTAGAGTAAGCTGCTGGGAGTGGTGGTGCACACCTGTAATCCCAATACCTGGAGGCTGAGACAGGAAGAGCGTAGGTTGAAGTCAGCTTCAGCAACTTAGTGAGGCTCTCAGCAACTTAGTGAGATCCTGTTTTTAAATAAAAAATAAAACAGGGCTGGGAGTATAGCCCAGAGGTAGAAGGCCCCTGGGTTCCACCCTCAGTACTAAAAATAAGTAAATAAATGAATAAAGTCTGCAAAATGGAGGAACAGAACAAGGCATGTTCTCTGCAGATATGCAGACCCCAGAGAGAATGAGGAAGAAGGGCTGAGGCACAGTTCCTCTTCTCCAAATTTCCAGTCAGAAAATTCACCCATGTCCTTTTTAGGAATGAAAGAGGGGGTTGAGAGAAACAAAATGATATGCAGCATGTTTCCTTTCTCATGGAAAGAACTTGTTAGAGGAAAGGAGGGCTGTCTTTTCCACACTCCTCATTTTTATTCTCATTGGCCACTGGGCTGAACCATTAATATCAAGGCTCCCAGAGTGTAATGTCTCTTTTGCAGGAGGTCAGCAACTCATGAGGACGGTGCTCCTCCATCTTCGTGAACACCCCCACTCCTACCTGAGTGGCAACTCTTCTTTCTTTGTGTATACTCTTGAGACAGATGGTGAAGAATGCAGCTGTTGCCCTCAGAAGGTGATGTGTGATTGAAGTAAACCCAGGGCCTGTCTGAATGCCAACCGACAGCTCCCAATGTCATTTTTCATTCCTAATTGTGCTTAGTCATGTTGTTCAGAACCGTCTGAGGTTCTGCAAAGAGATAATATGACAATGTGAAGATGCTTCAGTCAAAAGCATTCCAGTAAGTATTGATGTCCCCAATTGAAACATAACCTTTATCATTGTGTATTTCTCAGGGAGATATTAAAAGTTCAAAGATTAGGTTATCCTGTCTGCTTGAGTAACAGTTAAAAACATTAGTCTAAAGTTGATCCTTCCCTATTTCTGATTCTGCAGTCTGAGTTAGAGGGGTTCTTGATGTAGCACTCAGTTCTTTCAGCAGCTTGGGCAATGTTTCAAAAGAACCACTTGTGTGGCTTTTTATTTACAGTGTTGGTACTTGAATTAGTTAAACATCAAGTTTCTGGTATACCTATTTATTTATTTATTTAGGTACTGGGGATTGAAGCCAGGGATGTTCTACCTCTGAACTACATCCCTAGCCCTATTTTATTTTTTATTTATTTTTTGTTAGCCTTTTGATTTTTTTTTTATTACTCAAAAAAGCTTCTTTTTTTTCTTTTTGGTACTGGGGATTGAACCCAGAGGCATTCTACCTCCAAACTATACCCGTAGTCCAATTTTATTTGGAAACAGGGTCTCACTAGGTTGCTGAGAGCCTTGCTAAGTTGCTGAGGCTGTCCTCGAACTTGCGATCCTCCTGTCTCAGCCTCTCAAGTACTGGGATTATAAGTGTATGTCGCCCTGCCCGGCTCATTTAAAAAAAAATATATATATATACATATATATATAAATATATATTTTAATTTAGCTTTCTGACTCTGTGCTTGTGCCTTCAATACTTTCACAACAATTTTCTGCTCTTCAATAAGGAAAGCACACTTGATCCTGTTTCAGACACATTTAGGACACATGGAACCACCATAGGCCCTGCTGACATATTTTTCTGTTTTAGACAATCTCATAAGAACCTTAGGTCTACAGCATGGACCTCATGAAGTTGGCTTGGGTACACATCACATGCAGATTTTGATGCTTTGCCAACCTTGTTGGTGTAAAAATAAGCAGTTTTGTTACCAGGGGTTCAAAACAGCCTAGTTTTGTTAGAGGCTGTATTGTATGAAAGCCTACGATGACATGTCAAATGCTGGGCCATTCTGAGTACCTCTAGATGCCATCCTGGGAAAAGCTTATTTTTTACTTTGTAACAGGTTCTAAGTTGTTGAGGATCTTACTAACTTGCTGAGACTGGCCTCAAACCTGTGATCCTTCTGTCTTAGTCTCCCAAGTACTTGGATTATAAGCATGTACCACTGTACATTGCTTATACCTCACTTTTAAAAGTACCATTAAAGCACCAACAAAAATTAAGATCAACACCAGCAAAATTAAGACAACATTTCCAACATCTTCCAAGATAAGTTATCAAGACAAAATGATGCTCCTGGAACCTTGTACTTTCCATTAACAGAGATTTGGTGGTACCTTGGTTCCAGCTTCCCCATGATGATCCATTTGTGTAAGTCAATTGAAAAACTTGATCTGTAAACCTAACTTGTTTGGGAGGAATATCCCTCAAGAAGTTAACACATGTTAGTATTTCTGTGGGAAGAATCCACAGATCTCTCTCTCAGGGTGATATGAGACATTTATATTCTTTCAAGTTTGGAAATAAGCAACAATGGCAAGCTTAGTCACCAGGACTATTTTGGGAGACTTTTCTTTACCATTCTGCACCTTAACTAATAATTTTCAGATGTAGATCCGTGGTAGAGAACTTGCATATCCTAATACTCGAGGTTCTAGGTTTGATCTCTAGCACTGCAAAACAAATGTTAGCTTTCATTTTTTCCTTTGAGCCCTGTGTCTTCAACATCCTCTGATCCAAAAGTCTGGGCTCTAAATAATGACATGGTTTCTACACTTTACTGTAGGCTCACTTTGCAGTTCTTCATCACAGTGGCTCCTGCTTTTGCCTTCTGTTGTGGAATTGCTTACTACTATGGCTTGAATGTGTTCCCCAAAGTTCTTGTGTTGGAAATAACCTACAATGCAAGTTGAGTGATGGGGCCTTCATGTGTTCAGGAATGGGCTAGTGCCATTATCATGGGAGTGGCTTCCTGGAAGAAGGATGAATTTGGCCTCCTTTGTCATTTTCTCTCATCACATGATGCCTTCTACTATATTATGATGTAAAAAGCTCACACCAGATGCAGCTCCCTGATTTTGGACTTTCCAACTTCTAGAACCATCTGCCAAGTAATTTTTTGTTCAATATAAATTATCTAGTTTGTGGTTTTGTTATAGCTGAACAAAAGACACTGAGATAATTGAGCTTACAAAGACTATCTTCTCAGGGTGGTTTCCCTTTCAATTTTTTCATTTGTTTCAGTTGGAAACTATTCTCAGCACATACCTCAACTGATACTGCTACTGATTTTTTTTTCTAGCTTGAATCTCTAGGTGTATTAGTTGGGCTTGGTCTGACTACAAATAACAGAAAATCCAAAATAACAGTGGGAAAGTTTTCTTTCTTATAAATGTCAAGGTCACTGGGAAGATGGTGTCAGAGTGAGACACCTCTCAGCAGGCGCTGTGAGCTCAATTCAAATCTTCCATAAAAGCAGCTTCTTGACAGAAGAAAAAACAACAACAACAACAAAAAAGTGAAAATTGCTACGAAAACTGAAGTACAGCTGAACCGAATACAGAAAGCCAACCAGGGAGAGCAAAGAAGCCCATCTGTGCGGCAGCGGTGCCACACCACAGAGTGGTGGCCGCCATTGAGTCAGCCCCCAATGTGGGGTCTACTGACAAAGAAATATATAATGACCTTCTGCATTCCCAGCCACCAGAGGTGGAGTAGGCGACTCCTGAACTCCACATTCAAACCAGGCGGCATATCCCGGCACCTTGGACAGTGACTGGAACGTGTGGTAGGACCAGCTTAAGTCTGCACGGGGCCACCTCAGCTCACCTCTCCCTCCAGAGTCAGAGCAGTGATCAACTGCACTGCAGAGGTTGAATCAAAACTGCTGCAAAAGCAGCTTCTTGACAGAAGAAAAGAAAAGCAAAACAGCAGAAAAGTGAACAAAGCAACAAAAACAGCTGATCAGAACCCAGAAAGCAGACCAGGGAGAACAAAGGAGCCAGTGCATGCGTGGCTGTGGCAGCCACCATTTTGCCAGCTGCCCACAGCAGCAGAGATCTACCCAAAAGATTGGCAGAGGCCAAATCAGGTCTACTATTACAAACTTGCAGGGTTTTTTATTTTGTTTCCTGGGTTTTTTGTTTTGTTTTGTTTTGTCTTTACTCTGTTTTCACTTTGCATTGCTTTGATTTATCTATGTTTGGAGGATTGGTTGCTTTGTTAGTTTTTGCTAGACTCTAGAAGTCAATACCTGAAACCCACCAAAGGCACCAATAGCGGGGGCAGAAGAAGTCCCAGAGTAATTGCAACTTAGTACAAGATACCATTCACAGAGAGAAAATAAAAATAAGAAACCCATAAATTCAGAGAAAGTGTGCAAGAGCAGCAAAGATATAAATTTAAGAACAGGGAAAGCATGGGAAGGAAAAATAGTAAAATAACAATGAGTCAACAAAATCCCACAATAACAGAACTCAACAACACTGAATGGCAGAGATTACCAGAAGAACAATTCAAATATTTAATAATAGAAATTATACAAAACTTCCAGAAAGAATGCAGAGAGAGCTAGAAAGAAATAAAGGAACAAATAAACAAAGAATCTGACACCCTAAGCAGGAATCATAGAGAAGTCTTGAGGGAAGTGAAGGATGTGAAAGATGCAATAATAGAAGTGAAGGCATCAATACAAACTATAAATAGATTAGACCACATGGAAAATAGAATATCACTCCTAGAAGATGACCATTCCAAAAATGAATCCATTGTACATAATCTAGAAAAAAAAATTCGACAGTATGAATCGGACATTGATGAGATCTGGGCCAACTTTATTTTTTTTTTTTTTTTTTTTTTTTGCGGTACTAGGGATTGAACTCAGGGCGTTCTATCTCCGAGCTACACCCCCAGCCCTATTTTTTATTCTTTATTTTGAAACCGAGTCTCACTAAGTTGCGGAGTGCCTCACTAGGTAGCTGAGGCTGGCCACGAACCCGGATCCTCCGGTCTCAGCCTCCCGAATACTGGGATTACAAGCGTGCACCACCACGCCCGGCTCTGGGCCAACTTTAAAAGAGCTAACCTATAAGCCGGGTATGGTGGCACATGCTTGTAATCCCAGCATTTGAGAGGCTGAGACCGGAGGATCCGGGTTCACGGCCAGCCTCAGCTACCTAGTGAGGCCCTCTGCAATTTAGTGAGACCCTGTTTCAAAATAAAGAATAAAAAATAGGGCCAGGGGTGTAGCTCAGAGGTAGAATGCTCTTGAGTTCAATCCCCAATTAAAAAAAAAAAAAAAGCTAACCTAAGAATAATAGGCATAGAAGAGGGATTAGAAATTGAAACTAATGGAATAAACAACCTTTTCAAAGAAGTAATATCAGATAATTTTCCAAACATAGAAAGAGAAGAAGACAAACAGGTGCAGGAAACATATAGAACCCCCTCAAGACAACACCAAAGAGGTTCACCATGCCACATAATAATCAAGCTGACTAATGTAGAGGCTAAGTTGAGGATTCTAAAGGCAACAAAAGTAAAAGGCCAAGTGACATTTAGAGGCAAACCAATTAGAATCACTCCATACCTCCCAAACCAAGTCATGAAAGCCAGGAGGGACTGGAGTAACATATTCCAAACTCTGAAAGAAAATAACTTGCAGCCAAGATTCTCTTACCTTGTAAAACTCTCTCTCAAAATTGATGGGGATATAAAAACCTTCTATGACAAACAGAAACTGAAAGAATTTATCTCTTCCAAACCAGCACTAGAGAAAACAGTCAAAGAGATTAACTACAAAGAAGAACTAACAAGTAAAGGTCAGAACCAGAGAAACAATAATTTCCAGGAAGCAAACAACTAAGCAAAGAAGAACAAACACTACCGCAAACAGAAGTCAAAACTCAAAATGTTAGGAATTAAAAATTATCTCTCAATCACACTGAATATAAATGGTCTCAACTCCCCAATAAAAATGCACAAAGTGGCAAAATGGATCAAAACCCAGAATCCATCTATATGCTGCCTGCAAGAAACACACCTTACAAGCAAAGATTCCCACAAACTAAAGGTGAAGGGCTGGAGTAAGGTAATCCATGCCAATGGAACTCGAAGACAAGCAGGAGTAGCAACTACGATATCAGATAAATTACACTTCAAGCCTAAGCTTATCAAAAGAGACAAAGAAGGTCATTTTTTACTAGTAAAAGGAACAATCCAGCAGGAGGAAATAACAATTATCAACATCTATGCCCCAAACATAGGTGCAGCCACTTTCATAAAACAAACTCTGCATCATATAAAGTCACACCTAGATCCTAATACACTAATACTAGGAGACTTCAATACTCTTCTCACACCAAAGGTCAGTAACGATGCTTCGGACCTAAATGATACCATAAACCAAATGGACCTGTTAGACACATACAGAATATTTCACCCAACTATAGCTGAATTCACATTTTTCTCAGCAGCCCATGGAACCTTCTCCAAAATAGACCACATTCTGGGCCACAAAGAGAGCACTGGCAAATTAAAAAAATGTAACATAATTCCCGGCATCTTTTCAGACCACAATGGAGTGAAACTAGAAATCAACTCTAATAAGACCCAGAGTAACCATTTAAACACATGGAGACTGAACACCACATTGCTGAATGAGGAATGGGTCACAAAAGAAGTAAGGGGAGAAATAAAAAATTCCTAGAAACCAATGAAAATAGAGACATAACATCAAAACCTCTGGGATATCTTGAAGGTAGTACTAAGAGAAAAATTTATAGTACTGAGTGCCCACATAAGAAGAACAGAAAACCACCAAATAAATAACCTAATGACACAGCTCAAAATCCTTGAAAAACAAGAACAGTCTAACCCAAAGCCAGTAGAAGACAGGAAATTATGAAAATCAGAGCAGAAATTAATGAAATAGAGAATAAAAAAATACAGAAAATCAACAAAAACAGAAGCTGGTTTCTTTCTTTTTTTTTTTTTTTTAAAAAAAACCTCTGCAATTATTAGTTTATTAGTATCCAGGACTCAGATGTTCAATATTCCTCCTGAAATTACATAAACAAATGCAAATGGAAAGAATCCAAGTCAAAATTATATAACAAAACAGCACTCCACAAAAGCGTGTAAAATTACAAGAACGCTATTTTAACACTGGCACTTTAAGAGAACGATAATCTCAAAAACCACAAAATTGCCAAATTGTTCCCTAAACTGCTAAGTAGATAAACATGACTCTAATGAATGAGTTTGGGTTTTGCAAAAAATCAAAATCAAGTAAACTGGATAATTCGCATTGAGATGCAAAATTTATTTTTCCTTACGACTATTTGATTTATAAAGGGGCAAACCACAACATAGGAAAATATACCCTACTTTAGATGTGGCATCATATTTTTAAAAGCTGGCCCAATTAAGTAAAAACTTTTAAGAGTTGAGTTTCCTGAGCAGTCCGTATTTAGGTAAATGGGAAAAGGCCATTTATAGCCAGCACTTCCATAGCCTTTGCTTGGACTAATCTCAACAAAAAAATTTAATATGGCAGTCTTGTATTTTAAGCTCACGCTTTTGGGGATACATTCTTTTATTCTTTAATGTGGGAACTGCAATATATAACTGCCATTACATGGTAATGGGAGTTACAGAATATAGAGTCCTCATGCAAAGATTAGAACATACTTTCCTATAGTCCTTCGAGGACAGACTTTCAGATTGTTTGATTCTAATAATCCCATGCTGTGAATAGTATTGGTTACTCTTCACTTTGGAAATGTAAATGGGCTTTGTGAAATTTTTTATCAACTGAGCAATATTTTGGAGTTTATGGATGAAAATGTACTCAATTTAACTTTTATTACCCCCATCATGATATGCAGGGTGTGTAGACAAAAGTTTTTTTGTCAGCTAATTATATGAAAAGATAAGCACTGTAATATTCATGTGATCCAAAATGGACAAAAGCAAAAGACTAGCTTCCCCTCAAGAAGAAAAATTTCAGACCTATGAAAAGGACAACAATACTAATAAAAAAAATTGTATTTACTTAGAAGCATTCAGAATGTCAACAAAAACAGCTGCAACTTTTTTTTTTTTTTTTTTTTGCAATTACAGAGTGGTATTCGGTTAACAGAACAACAATTATTTCGTATAAGCTGCATCAGAGACAACTGAAGATGAAAAAACTACCGTCTCCATATATAACTAATTTGTGCTGTGCACCAACAAGAACCTGCTTTAAATTTCCATGCCAATTTACAACCCCCATACTGTACCAGGCAAGGTGAGTGGCTATTGAAAATACCACCAGGACAGGGCTATCTAAAGACACATTCAGTAGTGTGTTAACTATACAAAAAAAGACACTGTACAGTTTAAAAACAAATCTTACACAGCCTTACATTTCAATTTTTTTCTTTAAAAGGAGTGAGTTGTGTACAGGGGGGGTTAAATGCTTTATAGACAAGAAAAAAAAAACTGCGCTAGAACCAACTTATTCATCATCATCATCGTCTTCTTCATCTTCATCTTCTTCGTCTTCCTCCTCCTCCTCCTCCTCTTCATCCTCCTCGTCTTCCTCTTCCTCCTTCTTTTTCTTGCTCTTCTCAGCCTTGACAACACCCTTTTTTGCTGCATCAGGTTTTCCTTTAGCTCAGTAGGCAGCAATATCCTTTTCATATTTTTCCTTCAGCTTAGCAGCTTTCTTCTCATAAGGCTGCTTGTCATCTGCAGCAGTGTTATTCCACATCTCTCCTAGTTTCTTTGCAACATCACCAATGGATAGGCCAGGATGTTCTCCTTTGATTTTTGGGCGATACTCAGAATAGAACAAGAAGAAGGCCGATGGAGGCCTCTTGGGTGCATTGGGATCCTTGAACTTCTTTTTTGTCTCCCCTTTAGGAGGGATATAGGTTTTCATTTCTCTTTCATAACAGGCCTTGTCCGCCTTTGCCATGTCTTCAAATTTTCCTTTCTCTTTAGCAGACATGGTCTTCCACCTCTCTGAGCACTTCTTAGAAAACTCTGAGAAGTTGACTAAAGCATCTGGGTGCTTCTTCTTGTGCTCCTCCCGGCAAGTTTGCACAGAGAATGCATATGATGACATTTTGCCTCTCGGCTTCTTAGGATCTCCTTTGCCCATGTTGAGTTGTTTTTCCTCCGCGAGGAAAAACAGAGTCGCCCAGTGCCTGTCCAGCTCTCACTTGCCCTGGCGCTGTCTCTATGGAGCTCAATGTACTGCCAAAAGCTGGTGTCTTGAAAAAATAAACAAGATAGATAAACCACTGGCCAACCTAACCAAAAAAAAGAGAGAATCAACCCAAAATAAGAGATGAAAAAAGTGATATTACCACCGACAGTGAGGAAATACAGAGGATCATCAGAAACTATTTTGAAAAACTATACTCCAACAAAATGGAAAATCTAGAAGAAATTTAGCCTTCCTAAATTTAGCCTTCCTAAATTGAGTCAAGAAGATATAGAAAACTTAAATCGACCAATAACAATCAAAGAAATAGAAACAGCAATAATGAGTTTACCATCAAACAAAGGCCCAGGGCCAGATGGTTTTCCAAGTGAATTTTGTAAAACATTTATAGAAGAGCTAATCCCAATACTCCTCAAACTATTCCAGGAAATAGAAAGAAACAGGACCCTCCCAAGCACATTCTATGAAGCCAACATCACATTAATACCAAAGCCAAATAAAAATAGCTCAAGAAAACTATAGGCCTATATCATTGATGAACTTAGATGCAAAACTGCTAAAAAAAATTAGCAATGCACATTCAAAACCACATCAAGAAAATTATACACCATGACCAAGTCGGGTTCATCCCAGGGATGCAAGGCTGGTTCAACATACGAAAAACAATCCATGTAATTCACCACATAAACAGAATCAAAGACAAAAATCACATAATCATCTCAACTGATGCTGAAAAAGATTTGACAAGATCCAACACCCATTCATGCTAAAAGCACTGCAGAGAATCGGAATAGAAGGAACATACTTCAACATCATAGAGGCAATAAACAATAGGCCTACAGCCAATATCATATTAAATGGAGAAAAACTGCAAGAGTTCCCACTAAAAACAGGAACAAGACAAGGATGTCCATTATCACCTCTTCTGTTCAACATAGTACTGGAGACTCTAGTCAGAGCAACAAGGCAAGAGAAGGAAATCAAAGGGGTAAAAATAGGGAAAGAAGAACTAAAACTATCCCTCTTTGCAGATGACATTATACTATACTTAGAAGACCCAATAAAGTCAGCCAAAAAACATAGAACTGATCAACAAATTCAGCAAAGTGTCTGGATACAAAATCAATCTTAAAAAATCAGAAGCTTTCCTGTATGCCAACTATAAAACCACTGAAAAAGAAATCCAGAAAACAATTCCACTCACAACAGCACCCCCAAAAATAAAATACTTAGGGATAAACCTAACCAAAGAGGTAAAAGACCTCTAAAAGGAAAACTGCAAAAAGTTGAAAAAAAGAAATCGATGAAGACCTTAGAAGATGGAAAGATCTTCCATGCTCTTGGATAGCCAGAAAAAAATATCATCGAAATAGCCCTCCTCCCAAAAGTGATCTACAGATTCAATGCAATACCCAAGGCCACTTCTCACAGACATAGAAATTACCAAGGCCACTCCTCACAGACATAGAAAAATCAGTCCTTAAATTCATTTGGAACAACAAAAAGCCCAGGATAGCCAAAGTAGTTCTTAGCAACAAGAACCATGCAGGAGGTATCACAATACCTGACTTCAAACTCTACTACAAAGCCACAGTAATAAAAACAGTATGGTATTGGTACAAAAACAGACACAAAGACTAATGGAGCCGAATAGAAAAATCAGAAACAGCCCCACGTGCTTACAGTCAACTGATTTTTGACAAAGTAGCCAAAAACATACACTGGAAAAAAGATAGCCTCTTTAACAAATGGTGTTGGCAAAACTGGTTAACCATATGCAGGAAACTGGAAATAAACCCCACTTTCTCACCCTGCACAAGAGTCAACTCAAGGTGGATCAAAGACCTGGAAGACAGGCCAGAGACCTTGTAGCTACTTGAAGAGGGCATAGGCCCAACACTTGAACACATAGGCACAGGTAAAGACTTTCTCAACAAGACCCCAAAAGCACAAGCAACTCAAAGGAAGGTCAATACATGGGATTGCATTAAACTAAAGAGCTTCTGTGCAGCAAAGGAAACTATCAAGGACCTCAACAGAGAGCCCACGGAGTGGGAGAAAAATTTTGCCAGCTACTCTTCTGATAGAGGACTAATATCTAGGATATACAGAGAACTCAAGAAACTCACAGCTAAGAAAACAAATAACCCAATCAAAAAATGGGTAAAGGATTTAAATAGACACTTCACCAAAGAAGAAATACAAATGTCTAATAAATGTATGAGGAAATGTTCAACATCATTAGCAATCAGAGAGATGCAAATCAAAACTACCTTGAGATTTCACCTAACTCCAATCATAATGGCAATCATCAAGAACACAAACAATAATAAATGCTGGCAAGGGTGTGGAGGAGTGGGAACCCTAATACACTGTTGGTGGGATTGCAAATTAGTGCAACCACTTTGGAAACAATATGGAGGATCCTCAGACGAATGGGAATGAACCTACCATATTGATCCAGCAATACCACTTCTGGGTATATACCCAAAAGAATGGAAACCAAACTATCAGACCAATGCATGTGTATCTATGTTTATAGCTGCACATTTTACAATTGCTGAACTATGGAACCAGCCAAGATGTCCATCGACAGATGAATGGATTACAAAACTATGGGATATGTACACAATGGAATTTTACTCAGTCATAAAGAAGAACAAAATCATGCTATTTGCAGGGAAATGGATGGAACTGGAAAACATTGTTAAGTGAGATTAGTCAGTCACAAAAAGTAAAAAATCGTATGCTCTCCCTAATATGTGGAAGCTAGGGAGAAAATGGGACATAAGAGGTACTCCAGATGAAGGAGAATCCTTAGGTGAGCAAAGAATTTGACTTATTGGAAGGTGTTGGGGGGAGGGGGACACCCTAATGCACATGATGTACTTTCATGAACACATCAAAGTCAATCACTAAACTGAACTTGCGAAGGAGGGAGGAGGGACTGGGGTGGGAATTGGGGAAGAGTTAAATGAGAAATGCATGCATGTATGCCTTTACTTTTACCAGCTTGTACCTAACAAAGATGTATGATTCCAATGCATCAATTAAAAATATATAAATTAAAGAAAATAAATGTCCAGGTCAGCATTATGGGGGTTATGGTTTGAAGTGTCTCCGTAAGACTTATATGTGGAGGGCTTGGTCCCCAGTGCAGGAATGTTCAGAGTGGGAGGGGTTGGATCATGAGAACTCTTCGTCATTAATCCATTGATGAAGTTGCTGCTGAATGGATTATAGGGAGCGGGTGGAAACTGCAGGAGGTGGGCCTAGTTGGAGGAAGTGGGTTCTTGGGGGTGGGCCCTTGGGGACTATAAATTGTCCTCAGCCTCTTCCTCTCTGTGTGCTTCCTAGCTGCCATGAGCTGAGCAGTCTTCCTCTGTCATGTACTTCTGCCTCACTACAGGCCCAGAGCAATGAAGTCAGTCGACCATGCACTGAAACCTCTGAACTGTGATCCAAAATAAATCCTTCTTCCTTTGTCTTTCTCAGGTATTTTGTCATAGCAACAAAAAGCTAATATACTAACCGGGCATGGTGGTGCACGCTTGTAATCCTAGCATTTGAGAGGCTGAGAGTGGAGGATCCGGGTTCATGGCCAGCCTCAGCTACCTAGTGAGGCATTCTGCAGCTTAGTGAGACCATGTTTCAAAATAAAGAATAAAAAAAATAGGGCTGGCATAGCTGAGAGCTAGAATGCCCTTGAGTTCAATCCCCAGTACTACAAAAAAAAAAAAAAAAAAAAAGTTAATATACCAGCGTTGGTGCAGTGTTCCAGTTTCAGGGATTCAGATACCTCATTCATTATCCCATATGTGGAGTATACTTCCGAGGAAACAGGAGGTAGAAAAGCACAGGGTGCTTGTGTGTAGTATTTTAAGAAAAACTCTTGGAAGCTGTCACAGGAGACCTCCTGCTTACATTTCATTTGCCATAACTTAGACATACACATAATTTAAACTGTAAGAAACGTTGGGAAATGTAGTCTTTCAGTGTACATAACTTACTTTCTTTTGACTGATCTTGTACCCACCTAAACTTTTAATTATTATTTTTGAAGGGAGGATGGATATTGAGGGCAATAGGACTACAGACAAATTGCATTGTGACCTGGTGAGGACAGATGGCTTTGCCAAGCCCTTCTAGGCATGCTACTTCCTTTGCTTTTGATTGGTCTGTGTCTAGCAGTGCTTTTCTCTGTTCTCTTCAGAACTGTGGATGTGTCCCAGTTCTTGACTTTCCTCTATACCTTTTATGAAGGGATGGCTAAGTTTGCCACAATATAATTGAGTTCTTAATTTGATCCATTTCCTTAACACATATAGACCTACTGCTACTTGTAGGAGCTGATGGTTCTTCCTCCACCTTTTTTTTTTTTTTTTTTTGGTAACCTTTCTAGTCCATGCATGTGCTATCTAACATTTCATTCTAGATTTTGTCTAATGGGGCCTTCATTATGAAAGGTAAATCACTAGGTTCCAGTTTGAACAGAAGCAACCATTGTTTCAAGAAAATCACAGCCACCCTCACCTTTCTAAGTTAGATAATCCTAACTTGCATAGCTTTCCAGATTGGATCTAATCCAGGCTTGGATCTCATTTATCTCTGTTTTGCCTGGCTCTCTTCTGTTGTTTCACCATTCTTGTCTTCATTTTGAGTCTTAATTCTAAAAATTTCTCAGGTATGTCTCCTCTAGGCACAGGAAGCACTTGTGTCCTATCTATCTATAATTTGAGTGATAACTGGAAACTCACTAAATAATTCCTGGAATAGTGTACTTTCTTTTGGCTGATCTTGCCTTCTCTATCTACACTTTGAGAGGACACCTGATATCACTGCCCCAGTCTTGAAGGAGCAGCTCCCCTGTGATTCTTACCAAGGAATCTCTATGTAGCTCTAAAAGTACTTGGTTAGCAGTGGCCTATACTCTGATTCCTTTTGGGAGAGACATTACAGTTTGCTGAGATTTTGCTTTTATTTATTAAATTTCATTGGTTGAAGTTATCATTTCTGCCCTAAAATAAACATCTATCCACTCAAAACCACCACCTCTTATATGAATTAGGCCATAAGTACACAATATTTTCCCTTTTATCTGCTGCTCTATCCTTCACTTTCACTTTTCTATCTGATTTGTTAAAAAATTAACTTTTTCTTAAAACAAAACCAAACCTTTCTCTTTCTTAAGTTATTCTTAGTTTACTTTGTTACATTCTTTCACTGTTTCTGTTGTAAGACTGAAGCCATCAGTAGAAAAATACTCCAGGCAGTCCTTGATTCCCTGGACAAATCTGATTATTAGAGATATGGTGTTCTAGGCACAGGACTAACTACCCCCTCTCCCCCACTTAGGACTGAACCAAGGGGCATTCTACCTCTGACCTATATCCCCCTTGCCCTTTTTATTTTGAAACAGGGCCAAAATTACTGAGGCTGGCCTCAAATCTGCAATCCTCCTGTCCCATTCTCCAAGGTATTGGGATTACAGGTACGCAACACCATGCCTGGCTAACTGCCCTTTTAACCTGTAGTTTTAAAACAATTTAACTTAATTTTGTCTTAAAGTATTTTTTCTTTTTGTAGTGGAGATTGAACTCAGGAGCATTCTACCTCTGGAGTTACATCCCCACCCCCTTTTAGTTTTTATTTTGAAATAGGGTCTTCCTAAATTGCTGAGGATCTCACTAAGTTGCTGAGGTTCAACCTCCCAGGTACTGGGATTACAGGTGTGTGCCACTGCGCCTAGCTTAATTTTATCTTTTACTTAGTCATTTTTCATTGTAATAAGGGCACTTCTTTCTTTGCTTGGTTTTCAAGAAAAGCTTTTCATAAGTGTATGCAGAGCTAGAGGCCTGGAAATCAAAAGCTGATACGATTTCAAATCCGGTCCGTTAGCCACGTGTGGTGGCACATGGTGACTCATGAGTCTCTGGAGAGACCCACATGACTCTAAGATTTGGGGCACTATCTAAACAGGCCAGCATTAACAATTTAAAACTTGAATCTCAGACTATGGCTGTGTGGCATATATGCCATGTAAAGAATTCACTTGTAAAGAAAGGATAGAACGTGAAAGTCACCATTTTACGATCTCTAACAAATATAACACATCTAGGCAACATTTACCATGGGATACTAAGATGGATTGATGAAAGACTGATGGAGAACTTTATACGGATGAACTAGGCTGAACACACTGAGTGATTTTCAACTCCTAGGCTCAAGAGATTCTTCTGCCTCAGCCTTCAGAGGAGCTGGGAGTACAAGTGTAGGTCACTGTGCCCAGCTGCACTGAGCAATTCTGGGATTTCAAAAAGTAGAATATTATATTATGTGACTGATACAGCCCAATATAGTAGGAACCACACAGTACTTCTTTTGAAGTGTTCTTGCAAAGCTTTGAATCCAAATTTAATGAAGCTTCTAAGACTTACCAGTTTATAGGAAAAATGGGTGATACAGACATGTGATATAAGGATACAATTGTCCAAATTCAGAAAATGAGGCAAATGATCCAGTTTCATTAGCAAATAAATGAGATTTTTTAAAAATAGAAATGTAAACTGCTATAGATTCTAAGACTCTTAAGGACTACACCAACCAAATGTCCTTGGAATGTGATTAAACAAACCAATTGGAAAAAGACATTTTGAAAACCTTCTAATTTGAAAAGCTTTTAATTCCAGGCTTATGGAAAAGTTGCCATTGTACCAAGAATTCCCACATTCCCTTCACATGTTAATGTCTTACAATGCTTACTTTATCATTCTCTATATATTCATACTAGATTTTTTAGAGTAAGTTCTAAATTGTTTCTTTACTCTTAATACTTCAGTGCGTATTTCCTAAAAACAAGAACATTCTAATATAGAACCACAGTACAGTCATCAAAATCTGAAAATTAATACTAGAACATTTATTGTAGGCTTTATTTAAATTTTGCCAACTGTCTCACTAATGTCTTTTTTTTTTTTTTTTTTTTTTTTGCGGTACTGGGGATTGAACTCAGGGGCATTCTACCTCCGAGCTATACCCCCAGCCCTATTTTTTTTTATTCTTTATTTTGAAACCAGGTCTCACTAAGTTGCAGAGTGCCTCACTAGGTAGCTGAGGCTGGCCGCGAACCCGGATCCTCTGGTCTCAGCCTCCCGAATGCTGGGATTACAAGCGTGCGCCACCACACCCGGCTCACTAATGTCTTTTATAGCAAAAGAAACACTTATTTCATGGTCCAGCATCCAATTCATCTTTTGTGCTACCTTTTAGCCCTCTTTAACCCTGAGCAGTTTTTTAGTCTTTGCTTTTAATGACCTTGACATTTTTGAAATGTAAAGGCGATTTTACTCTTTTTTTTTTTTTTGCGGTACTGGGGATTGAACTCAGGGGCATTCTACCTCCGAGCTACACCCCCAGCCCTATTTTTTATTCTTTTATTTTGAAACAGGGTCTCACTAAGTTGCGGTGGGCCTCACTAGGTAGCTGAGGCTGGCCACGAACCCAGATCCTCCGGTCTCAGCCTCCCGAATGCTGGGATTACAAGCGTGCGCCACCACGCCTGGCTCGATTTTACTCTTTTTTTGTAGGTTGTCCCTCAACTTGGTTTCAGTGATGTTTCTCTTCCTTAGTGCATTTTATCAGAAAGCACATTCTATTTGTTCCATAGCTGATAATACTGCAAAAAGATATTTTTGAGACTACTGGGGAAGACTGAAAACAGATGCTGTTAAGAAGTTTTAATTTTATTAGGTGGCTTACTGGCATTGAAGTTATATTTTTCAGCAGTGCTACTTCTCTGTTTGTGATATATATATATAAATTGTAGGGAAAAGTGAAGTTAATTACCTTTAATGTCCATTTCTAGGGAGTCTGCAAACTCTAGACAGAAAGCAATAATGAGAATATAACTAGTTCCTAATTATTCTAAAATAGTGTTCGATTTGTGTATTATTCAGATCTTTGAGCATTTTTTTCTTCTGTGGCTCTTTTTGGTCACTATATTTATGGCTTACAATATAGTATAGAAATCACACTGTCAAGCAGGGCATGGTGGTGCACGCTTGTAATCCCGGCATTTGGGAGGCTGAGACTGGAGGATCGGGGTTCGCCACCAGCCTCACCTGCTTAGTGAGGCCCTCCGAAACTTAGTGAGACCCTGTTTCAAAAAATAAAGGATAAAAAATAGGGCTGGGGCTATAGCTCGGAGGTAGAATGCCTCCAGGTTCCATCCCCAATACTGCAAAAAAAAAAAAAAAAAAAAAAAAAAATCACACTGTCAAATTTGTGACTTATTGAATAAAGGAGGCCTGTGGAAAGGAAAGACTGAAACAACTGTTAAAATCAAGATTATAAATAATTTGAAAATTTGTGATTTCCTTATTATAGACAATTATAACTTTACTAAACATTCATTTAAAAATTCTTTCATCAAGAATTAATATTTTACTGATATTCAAATTTACATTATTCTTTCACATCTTTCATAGATGAAAAATTGCTTCTGCTGCAGTTTCTTCTAGTTTTTCAAGGATTCTTGGCGTAGCAACTGGTTCAAAATACTACTTTGTTTCAAAGCATGAAGTTTAGACATATCTTCACTGATGATGGGAACGTTTTCATTTTGTTCCTGAACTGTCACGTCACTTTCACTGTCAGACAGTGTACACAGGAGAGTGTCATTTTCATAGGTTGGAAAATAATACCTGAAAACAACCACAGATGTATTGAATAACCAAACTCCTAAACTTTCCAGAGATATTCTAAGCAGCTGCATGTACACTTCGCTAGGTTTCCTTACTAACAGTGTCACAAAGTTTTGGAAAGGCTCTACTGGAGACAACTTCTGAGTTACTCTTACTTTGACCTTTACTGTCTTACATCAGTCTTACAGACTTTATCTCGCCTTGCTAGTCGACCATCAGCTTTCTTGACAGCTACTATGATAAGAAACACACTGTCTTGAAAGGCAGTTGACTCCAATACAGGGCAGCTCAAGTTGGATAATACCTCCTTTGTACCAAGCTAAAAATGGCATCACTCATTTGTACTCAAAAGTCCTAGTTCTTCTAAATTCTTCAGATACCTGATAGAAACAATTAGGTTTCCCCTTGTGTTTTATTTCCTAAGCTAATCATTGTCCTCCATCTCTACTCTCTATTAAAAGAATCATAGGAATAGGAAATCAGTTCATCCAGGGCTGACTTTGGTCTTAAACATCTGAGATTTTCTGAAAGAAAAGCGATAGCTTCTTGGCTAGAGTTCTGAGGAGCCTGATTTAACGTTCTCTGAGAACAGAGAAACTACTGGGAAGTTAGAACTCCAGAGCCTTTTAGAGGTTGCCCCAACTGCAGTTATCAAGAAAGATGTGAGAGCCAGACCAGATGGGTTAGACTGGCAAAACATACTTGGGAGTGGGCCAATACCGCAATAGGTACATACCAGCTAACTGTTTAATGTTTTTAAAGTGTCAATATGTGAAATATATGCCAAAAGTCCTGGCAGTATGCATATATCTGGCCTAGCAATTTTATTTCTGGGAGTTTATCTAAATTAATTTAGATAAGTGTGCAAAATTAGATAAGCATGCACAATTGTAGGCATATGGATATTGATTGTATTACTATTTATAATAACAAAAAGAATGATTGGGATATAGCCATACGATGAGATATTTGGCAACCATTAAAAATGATGCAACAGAGCTGGACATGGTGGCACACGCTTGTAATCCCAGTACTTGGGAGGCTGAGACAGGAAGATCTAGGTTCGCCACGAGCCTCAGCTACTTAGTGAAGTCCTCCATAACTTAGTGATACTCTGTTTCTAAATAAAGAATAAAAAATAGGACTGAGAGTGTAGCTTAGAGGTAAAATGCCCCTGAGTTCAATCCCCAGTACTGCAAAAAAAAAAAAAAACAAAAACAAAAACAAAAAATGCAACAGATAGATATCAGATATAGAAAGATCCTTAAATTGTTTTGTTAATATAATTAAAATATCCATATCTACTTCTATACCTATCTATAGCTATAATTCTGAAATAGTTGGTTTCATTTGTAAGGGGGGATTATTTCTAAAGTAGGGTTTTTGAAGTTTTTAAAATTTTTATACTACATATTCCTTTTTTTTTTTTAAGTTTAAAGGAATTAAATAAAGGGATAAAATAAGGAAAACAGCATAGATGTTTAAGTTGACATCTTATTTCTGCAGTACTTACTCCAGTTGATCCCATGTCTTCCTTTCAGGAAGCAGTGAAGTATGTTTAGTTTTGTCCATGTGAGTCCTTAAGTCTGCTTTGGATTTGAACTTTACCTGGCAACCATAACATTTATACTGGTGAACCTGCCTTCGAATGAAATTGACCAGTTTCACTTGCTGATAGAAATTTAATCCTGAAAATGACAGTATACAGCATCATTAGACAACTAGTCAGATCCACTTTTACACTGTTATAATTTCTTTCTCTTTTATTAGACTTTAAGTGACTCTTTAAATTGACATGTAAAAACAAAAATTATACATAATTATGGGATACCATGTGATGTTTTGATATATGTATGCATTATATAATGCTTAAATCAGGGCAAACATCTATTTCCTCAAATATCACTTTTTTTTTGCGGTACTGGGGATTGAACTCAGGAGCATTCTACCTTTGAGCTATACCCCCAGCACTATTTCTTATTCTTTATTTTGAAACCAGGTCTCACTAAGTTGCGGAGTGCCTCACTAGGTAGCTGAGGCTGGCCACGAACCCAGATCCTTTGGTCTCAGCCTCCCGAATGCTGGGATTACAAGCGTGCGCCACCACGCCCGGCTCTCAAACATCACTTCTTTATAGTGAAAACATTCAAAATCCTTTGTTATAATTTCTTACAGGAGACACTTAACTAACCAACCTGAAGAGGCAGTGCAATTATGAAGCAAAATAAAAGATACCAAATAATAACATCTAATACTTATGTGTAGGGCTTATGTGCTAAGCACTATTCTACTCACTTTTCATGTATGAATATATTTAATCTTCAGAAAACCCTATCAGATAGGTAGTACTACCATACCCACATTACATATTAGGAAACTGTCCAAGGTTTCATTGCTAGAAGTGGTAGAGCCACTGACAGTAGGTGGTAGAGGATCTGACACTAGGCAGTTGGCTTTATTGCTGATGTTCTTGAATTCTAAGCTAATTATATATACAATGTATATATGTATATGTAAGAGCAGCAAAGCAAAGTTACATATCCAAGAGTCTAGTCAAGTATATACTGAGCTGAAATCTGAGAAGTGAGCTTTTTACTATCTTAGATCAATTAGGAAATGAATACTTTATGTCTCAATGTCCCTAATCTTTTCACGGTAGTGATACTGAGAACGATACAGTTAGGTGTATCTACAATAAATAATGCATTAAGCAGTGCCCTAGGTGTCTTATATATATATATTATTCACTCTGTCTACGGTTTTTCTGATTAGAGGCCCAATATGATATAGCCAGTAGGTGCTGGAGCTGGAAAATAAGTTCTAGTCCAACTTCAAAAATCTGTGCTCTTTCTATTATTCTTCTCTACTTTATGGTAGATATTAACCATTAACTTGTATTTTATTTACAGCACTCATACATGTGGGAAAGTGGAAGAAAGTCTATATGAAAGAACAAAATTTATTTGAACCATTACAGCTCAGAATAGTGGAGAATCACTGCTTCAGAGATTTCTGTTAAGCCCATGAGAGACACACTTTGACTGTGCTCTCTAATCACGGCTTAGAACATAAGCATCATTTACAGGAGGGCATATAAAAAATGCAGCATCATGGCAAATTACTTCTGAATCAAACTTACCAAGTTCTGACTTTATTTTGAGGAGATCAAATTCATGTGCATCCTACAAAAAAGGAGTGAATAAATTTATAAGCACATGAATTATTAAATCTTTCAGGATCAAGTTATAAACAAACATCTTATTTGCGGGAGTTTTAATACGTTAGAAACTGAGTCTGAGTTCCTCATCTTCTGCTTTTGAAGTCTAATGCTAAGTACTTCTTTACTTCACATTCAACTGCTTTTTTAAAGCGTGGTCCAAACAAGTCATATTAGTCAGTTAAACCATTTTAATTATTCCTAATTTATAGCTACAGTTTTAATAATTTACTATGTCTGAAACACAGTATGATAAAAGTGTGTAGGTTAAGACGTGGCTCTATGTACCCTTTGGCATTTGGACTAGAATTCTGGATGCAGGTTTTTTTTTTTTCTTCTTCCACAAACACATAGGCAATTTCACACATTCTGTTTTTCATTTCATGCTGTTAGAATGCTACTTAAACTTGAAAGTTTCTTTTCACTCATTTCCCCAAAATCACACCTCCTTTTGATTTTTACAACAGAGGCTTACTTTATTCTGTTTCTTCTATTCCTACAATTGTCTATCTGTGTAAATGTTTTAATTTATAAGCTCATGGATAATAAAGATCATCAAACTCACAGCGATGGCATTTAGGGTAGCATCACAATGTGCAGGGTGATCAGGAATTCATGATATGTTATCACTGAAAGTGACTGAGCAGAGGTTAAATACACTTGTCCAAGGTGCCGAAAAGGAAATCCCTACATAGCATAGTATACTATGACTCCTTTCAACTGAAAGGCATTAGGACATTATGAATTAAATTTAATCACAGAAAACTATACACAGATACTAGTGGTATCTGTTTCAGGGAAACACATTCTCTGCTTTCATAAGAGTGAATGTCCATGGCTTTTCTAATACTCTTTAGGTTCTTAATTTATTGAATTAAAAATTGTTTTTGAATGAGAAGGAGTGAAGGTGGGTCAAAGAGGAGAGCACAGTCCAGTACTGACAGAGGTAGCTAAAGGAAAGAGAGGCAGAAAATGTCAGAATCACCCAGAAATACTATTCTATTATAATCACCCTTCAACCCCTAAGCTGGAATACTGTCATAAATTATTAGATGTTCCCCTCTCCTACTTCCCACATCCAGCTCTGAGGACCTGGATACAGGGAGTAGGAGAGGTTATATACCTGAGAGGTATATACCTGAGAGGTATATACCTGAGAGGTATACTGGGGTGAATAAAGTTCAGAAGTACTAGCTTCCCACTTCACTGTAACATAAAAATGGCACCCAGAAGGAAAAGTAGTCTGAGAATGTGTCTGAATTTCTTCCCTCCTAATCCTGGTGACTGAAGGTTCTGTTAAGGCTATACTCTGGGCCCTGTCTACCTACCACCCCTTCCGTCAGTCTCCCAGAGCCTTTGTAAATGACAATATTTTCCCTCTCCCTTCTTGCTCTCCTAGTCAACAGCACAGGAAGAACTGGAAAAAGATCCAGAAACTGTCCTGTTATCTGGGTACTGTTAATCACAGATGCAGATCTGAACTTCTGGGCTCAAATTATCTTGTAGGTATCTCAAAGGTGGGACAGCATCAGTGGTCTGTGTAATTTCACATGAACAGCTCTCCCATGTCCAGTCAATTATACTAAGCAAATTGCCCTGATTTCTGGTTTTCCCTGTTAGGCCTGGCTTGTCTCTTCTGTTTTGCCTAAAGCACTTTTAGGAATGGGATAGAATGACAGAAAAGCAATGTGCAAATGAGAGTATAATAATTATCATCTTCCCCCTATCAGAATAAAACAAAATTAAAATGAATAAAAGTATCTCACCTTCATGTGAACATATAATTTCTCAATGGTTTCTGCTTGTTTTTCACAAAACAGACAGACAGCAGAGACAGGGTGTTCTTCCCAGTCAGACCATTTACTGGGTTGAAAAAACAGAAAGCAAGATTCTTTTCAGTACAAGGGTGCACTACAGTGACTTGGTATTACTTTCTCATCCCTAAGAAATGCTGCCAATCTCTTTCAACTTTGACATTTTGAAAAAGATTGCCACACCATATTACAACTTTCTGATATAGCTTTTGAAATTCAAAGGAGCACCATAAAACCAGTATAAATAGCAAACAGGTGCTGCTCCATTTTCTCGTATTTGCCACTCTTCTGAGCAGCAATTTCACTGTCGAATCAGTGCTGCTTTCCTGAGACAACTAGATTTAATTTGTAAAGGAGACATATCAAAAGATGCGATGCGTTCTCATTAACCACAATCACTAAGTGCACATGCTGTGAGGTGAAATACTGGGAGTGTGTTTCTGCATGATAAATAGTGTACTTTAAAAAGGCAAACTATATATCTTCCATGAGGGAAATACTCATCATTTTAAATGGGGCAAGTAGTAAATCTGGTGGTGGAGAACTCAAAAAGCACACAGGATCCCATTTACCACTTCTATCTTTATTTATTTATTTATTTATTTATTTATTTATTTATTTATTTATTTATTTAATTTCTGTGGTACTTGAGATTGAACCAGGGGCATGCTACCTCTGAGCTACACTCCTGACCCTACTGTATTTTTTATTTTGAAACAGGGTCTACTGAGTTGCAGAGGGTGTGGTTAAGTTGTTAAGGCTGGATGTGAGCCTGAGATCCTCCTGTTTCAGCTGCCCAAATCCTGGGATTATAGACATGTGCCACCATGCCCAGATTCATTTACTTCTTAAAATATTTTCAACTTCTTGTCAGTCAGTCCCAGTGAAGAAAACTGCCAGGGGGAAGAGCTGTGGAGACAAGGGACTACACATTCAAATTCAAACAGGGGAGAGTTTCTCATGGCAAGTTTAAAAATTACCATGACTATGACTTTGGAGATCAATTCAACTCAATTCACAGCAAAACTTTCCTATTTGAAAATACTGAATACTTTTCCTAACCCTGTCCATCCAGGTAGGGATCATCAGCCCATCTGCTCAAGATCATGACTATTTATAAACTTCTGTGTCATTAAAACTTCAACTTTACCCATTAAATATTCTAACTAGTATGTCCTAATGGAAATGTTTTTATTTTAGTCTGGAGGACTCCCTACCTAAATCTCTTTGCATCAAGGAAATATACCAATGGCAACTCTCCAACTTTGGACTTTATTTCACTTTCAAAATAGTATTAATCCAAAATCCTAGGTGAGAAAAAAGGCTGAAAAGATTTTACTAAAAAGAGGATGACTAGTAGAGAATACTTTTAGATTGAAAAGAATACTTCTCAAGCTTATAATTTCAAGTACAGAAGCTCTGAATGTTTTAAGTCGGTCATCAGTGGGATGAACTCAGAACAAGACTACCTTCTGTTAGATTATATTCTCTCCTCCACTGACAAGCAACTCTATTCCAACCAGATTCAGAGGTCATGTCACTTCAAGGTCTGGGATCAACTGAATAAGCAAAGCATTTTGGAATGTATTTTTCTTTGAGTTACATATAATATCTGTGTCAATTCAGTTAGAATTACAGTGTCTTTTATATTAGACTTTTATATTAAAATTACTTTGAATTAAAGTTCTTGTCAAGCCGGGTGTGGTGGCCCACGCTTGTAATCCCAGCATTTGGGAGGCTGAGACTGGAGGATCCGGGTTCGCGGCCAGCCTCAGCTACGTAGTGAGGCACTCCGCAACTTAGTGAGACTCGGTTTCAAAATAAAGAATAAAAAATAGGGCTGAGGGCGTAGCTTGGAGGTAGAATGCCCCTGAGTTCAACCCCCAGTACTGCAAAAAAAAAAAAAAAAAAAAAAAAAAGTTCTTGTCATAGTACATGGAAGAATATATGGTTCAAAGAAGAGGTCTTTTTTTACTTCTCTCTCTTTGGAATGATAATTTTAGGTCAAACACCAAAATTGATTTCTTGTTCTCTAAACACTGTAATTAGTTACCAGCAATAATAAGTCTTACTCTTCCTGATGGTCTAGGAACTCCCCATCATCTTCCAGTTGAACTTCTTCCCATGACTTTCCAAGTTCCTTTGTAGGAAGAACCGAGGGATCAGAGATTGAGAAGAGAAGGGAAAGAAAGAACAGTCACAGAATTTAAACAACAAAGCAACATAAAACCCCAAACCAAACTCAAACTCACTCAAATGGTTTTGAAACAATACAAATTAAATATATTAAAATTTTTATTTCAATGATATGGATGAATTATTTTGAGTGTGGGGAGAGAATGGGGGGGCACCAAGTGCTGTGTGCATGTATGTCACTGTCAATGTGATTTACATTATGATGTGAGACTATAATGCACCAATAAAAGTATATTACAAATTACATGGATGGTTATGTCCTAAATACTTTTAATATTTTTTTACTTAGAAAAATATCTTTGCAACCAAATTATTTTTTCTTAAATTTACAACAGTATTTCTCAACCCTTGATAGATATTAGAATTTCTTGGGGATCTTTTCTTTTAAAATAAAACAAAAACAAAAACAAAGCAACTAATGGCCAGGTGTGTGGCACATGCCTGTAATCTCAGTACTTGGGAGGCTGAGAAAAGAGGACCATAGGTTTAAGATCAGCCTCAGCAACATAGCAAGACCCTGTTTCAAAATAAAAAAGGGCTGGGGTGTAGCCTAGAGGTAGAATGCCCCAGGGTTCAATCTCCAGTCACACACACACACACACACACACACACACACACACACACACACACACACACATTCCCTTCCCCAAACATAAAAAACAAAAAGCCCTACTATCTCTTGGTAGAGACTTTGAAACAACCATGGACTCTGTTTCTATTCTTAGTCGCTGGTGATTTATTTCCAAGATAGCAGCCATGGTGATCTTTCTAAAGGACATTTCCCTGTATGAAGAAATATTCTCATAAAATTTGTTGTTTGTCTTAATTTCGTTGTGGCTTATAAGATCTCTACCCTACCCTGGCTCCCTTTCAATTCTTATTTCCCACTACCTTTTTTTTTTTTTCTTTTCTCAATTTACTCCAATTCAACTGGTCTTTCTGTTGTATCTTCAACACAGCAAGCTCATGTTCACCCAACTACTTTCACACTTGTTGCATCCTCTGCCTGAAACCCTGCCCTCTGGTGTCTTCAGTGGCTCAGCCATCTTGGCTTAAATGTTACCACCTCAGACTTCTGCTGACTACTCTAAAACAACCCACCTCTTCCAAGTTACTTCTTATTCCTCTGCCTTGTGTTACTGTTCTTCAAAACATTGATCATGACAGTCACTGTATCCATCTGTTTATTTGTTCACTTCCCCAACTAGAATGTCCAGGAGGTTATAGCCTTTGTTTATGATTACATTTCCAGAGCCTGACACAGGGTACTAGAAAGTACTTTTGAGTTAATATGTAACTGAAAGTGTAAAAAATTTGAAGCCAGTTTAGATCTTGCATCAACAGGATTTTGTAAGGTGATTAAATTATGTCTATGAAGCACAGAGTACTGGGCATGAGTAGGTACTCAAACACCTATTCAAATTCCTTCTACCCCTTGCAGTTAGTGGAAAGGTTCTACTTTTGGGGGGTTATGTCTGGCAAACCTAGTCACAGTTTCAGCAAAACTATATGGACTAAAGAGCTAGAATGATTCCAACCACTTCTTTTCTCATGTCTGAACCATGTCTTCTTTTCTTTTTGTCCTACCTT
The DNA here is from genome assembly GCA_004027655.1 of Graphiurus murinus. Classification (NCBI taxonomy): domain Eukaryota; kingdom Metazoa; phylum Chordata; class Mammalia; order Rodentia; family Gliridae; genus Graphiurus; species Graphiurus murinus. Next base: position 45,995 of record PVLC010000801.1, read on the forward strand.
CTCTCTCCACCCAATATTCCAGGCGTGCCAGGCAGAAGACGAAGTACCAAACAGGGATGTAGGAACATTAATGGACATCTTTTCAAGCAGCTAAACTATGAATAGTAAGGTTAAGCCCAGTCTGACCTGCTCTAAGCACAGATACTCTTATTATTCAATATTTTCTTTTGGAAAAACATAACCCAAGCTAGGCATGGTGGTACATGCCAGTAATTCCAGCATTGGGAGATTGAGACATGAAGATCACAAGTTTGAGGCTAGCTTGGGCAATTTAGTGAGACCCTGCGACAAAATTAGAAAAAAAAAAATAAATGAAAGATTTAACATTGATTCAGTGTTCAATCCCCAGTATCACACACACACACACACACACACACACACACACACACACACACACACAGAAAAAAATACAACTTGAAATTCACTCAGATACTTCTTTTTCTTAAAAAAAATTAAGCTAAGCCGGGCATGGTAGCACACGCTTGTAACCCTAGTACCTAGGAGGCTGAGACAGGAGGATCACAGGTTCGCAGCCAGCCTTAGCTACTTAGTGAGGTCCTCAGCAGTTTAGTGAGACCCTGCTTCAAAATAAAGAATAAAATAGAGCTGGAGGTGTGGCTTGGAGGTAGAACGTCCCTGAGTTCCATCCCTAGTACCACAAAAAAGAAAAAAAAAATAAGCTAAAACCAAAGAACTATGAATACCATTATGAATTAGAGAGAGGAAAATTTATCATTCATCAACTTAATGAGAGGTTTTGGAGCTGTAATTATTCATCAGCTAAGTGATGCATAAATTCAAACACTCAGAAATCTACCATAATGTCATTAGAGACAGTAAATTTGGACTCTATAGTGTTCTTCCCAGAGTCCTCATGAAGTGTCTGAACATCATTACAGGACATCAAGAATGGCTTCAACACTGTTTATAGGATCTTTGTTAGAATTTTTGGCAATGAATTAAATCTTTCATGACTTACTTGGTCTCTCTGGATTAGGATTTATGGTAATTTTTTATTGCTCCAAGATATTATTCAAGCATGGGCCATCTGTGATATTACCATTCTGAATGGGCAAATACTTATCAATAAATGTTTTGAGCCAAAAGGAATAAAAAAAACCCCAACCTTTCCCTGTCAACTTCCAAAGTCTAAGTATTATTTGCAACTCTGTTAGTGTTCAGTACAATGTGTAGGGATTTATTTAAGTAATATAGCAATAAAACATATTATATTTGAGAAGAAAATGGAAACCTATGTTCAATACCCTATTAGGAAATAAGCAATCTGCATGTGACAGTGGCCCAAAACTGTTCTTAAAGCACTCTACTTTGGTACAGTTAAATATATGATTTATGATAGGAATAAAATCCGAAGAGAAAAAATTACAAAAAACAAAATATATAACTCTCTAATTAAGACACTGTGCCTACTAATGAATCATGTCAGGAAAGAAAAGAATATAAGAAAAACAAAGTTTGGAAGGCATGTCAGCAAAGATGTTCAGAACACCCTCTCAAACCCCTGCATCAGATGGTTCATGAGCAATAAGAGGGTGGAAAAAATGTGGAGAAAAAAAAAAAAAAAAAAAAAAAAAAGATCCCTTTTACCCATCTACCTCAATATATACAGTTACATGTACATTTATATATATATATATATATATATATATATATATATATATATATAAATGTTAACAATAGATAAAATAGATAATCTTTTATGTTTGGTACTGGGAATGGAACCCAGGGACATTCTAACTTTGAGTCACACACCTGGCCTTTTTAATTTTCTTAAAAATTTAAAAAGGGTCTTGCTGCTGGGCATGGTGGCGCACACTTGTAATCTCAGTACTTGGGAGGCTGAGACAGGAGGATCGCAGGTTTGCAGCCAGCCTTAACTACTTAGCGAGGCCCTCCACAATTTAATGAGACCCTGTTTCAAAATAAAGAATAAAAAATAGGGCTGGGGGTGGAGCTCAGAGGTAGAATGCCCCTGGGTTCAATCTCCAGTACCACAAAACAAACAAACAAACAAACAAAATAAAAAAGGGTCTTGCTACTCAGAGTCTTGCTAAATTGCTGAGGTTGGCCTCAAACCTGTGATTCTCCTGTTTCACCCTCCCAAGTGCTGGGATTACAGGCATGCATACCACATCTGGCAAAGAGAAGCATTTTATTTATTTATTTATTTATTTATTTATTTATTTATTTATTTATTTATTTATTTATTTGCGATACTGGGGATTGAACTCAGGGGCAGTTCAATACCCCCAGCCCTATTTTTTATTCTTTATTTTGAAACCGAGTTTCACTAAGTTGCGGAGTGCCTCACTAGGTAGCTGAGGCTGGCCGCGAACCCGGATCCTCTGGTCTCAGCCTCCCAAATGCTAGGATTACAAGCGTGCGCCACCACGCCCGGCTGAGAAGCATATTAAATGTAAGCCAATTAGAATGAACTAGAACAAAACTATGACAAACAGGTTAAGAGTCTATATTTATTATTTGTGGCTTTGTATACTTCAAGAGCAAAAAAATTTAAACTAAATATAAAACTATGACAAAAATAGTTTCCTTTAGAAAAACTCAGGGCTTGAAACATGAGCACCTTATGTAGTTCAAGCCTTGATGATGCTAAGCAGTTTGCTAACCTCTAGGGCAGGTTTTTTGACTGGGAAGCTAATTGGCACCTTGTTCCTGAACCATCCTCACTCTCTCCTGAACGCTTGTTTGTGAGAAAACAAAGGAAAAACTTGAAGTAGATAATTTGGTCTGTGCCAAGGATTTTTGATGTATTTTCAAGTCTGTTATTATTCAGAAACTGCTATAAATTTCTAAACATGAAAATTGTCTCACCTAAGAAGAAAAAAAGAACCTGCCAATTTGCTGAGCTCATAGGAGAGCTAAAAACAGCCTCTTTGTCCCTTGGTTCCCCTATCATTGATGACTGCTGGAGTACCTACTGCCAGGATAGCCTGGATGCTCTCATCACTGCTGTATTGGAGATTCTACAGGGGTTTGAAATGGAGGTAAGGAACTCTATGGTTGGATGATTCAATTACTACATATACATGCTATAGGAGAGGACAAATAGTGACTTTGTACACAAGGTGTTCAAACAAATGTGCTTACATGTCTGGTTCCTATATCAACCTCTGAACTTTCTGAGAGCAGTGACCAAATCAGCCACCTTGTCTGCAATATTTTTCTTTCTGTTCCAGCATCTGATACCTGGAAAGCACTCTAATGTATGTAGAATGTATGAAACCAGTGAAATGGATGTATAGACACTGACTACCCATAAAACAAATCTACCTTTGTTCACACTCATGTCAGTCTTTCCCTTCAGAGAAATAAACCATGAATAGCTCTCATTTTTTGCTTTTTAATAATAAAGCACTGCCATTATTCACTTCTTAAGTAAAATTTTAGAAGAATATATTCTTCATATCAAAAATTATTTTGTTAATAGTGTCTAAAATAAAACTAAAATGATGCTGAGAAACTACTTCCCCTCATTTTCCTCTAACTATACACTATTATTATTTGGAATAGCTTTTTATATTCACGTTCTATATATTATTATTGTTTTAATTTATAACAACATTCTTTAAAATATTCCTAAAATGTTATTAAGGTTGATACATCTGGTGAGCACTCCTCTAGTTCAGGGCACTTACACATCTTTAGAGATTTTTGCCTTTTTAAAAAAATCCTTTTCAAAGATGTTCATATTATTTTCATAATGCTAAGACATCACATTTCAGTGGGTTTTTTTTTTTTTTTTGTCAATCATCTTAGAGGTATTGACTATTTAACTCAGTAGGAAGGAAAGGAACACTAAGAAGGCTAAGGTTGTGAGTGAGAGTCTTTAGAGACTGAAGTCAGCTTTACTTTGATGTTGGGAAAATTTCTAGTCTGTTATAAAAGAGAAGGGGACCACCATGCTTTGACCAAAGTATTCAACCCAAAGTTACCTGAATTATCTCACCTGTAAAAATAAAAGAAACTGATGTACAGGATACTTCCTCTAGCTATGTGAGCTTGGGAATTAACCTCTGTGTGCTGGACTCTTATAATATAATAATAGGCTTAATAATAACACCTATGTCCGGGCGTGGTGGTGCATGCTTATTATCCCAGTACTTGGGAGGCTGAAACCAGAGGATCTAGGTTTATGGCCAGCCTCAGCTACTTAGTGAGGCCCTGTTTCAAAATAAAGAGTAAAAAATAGGACTGGGGGTGTAGCTTGGAGGTAGAATGCCTCTGAGTTCAATCCCTAATACCGCAAAACAAAACAAAACAAAACAAAACAAAACAACAAAAAACCCCCACCAAACACCTATGTCATAGGAATGTGATTAAGATTACATGATTTAATATAAATACCTAAGAGAATGCTGGCCTATTGTAAGTACTATAATAAACTGCTATAAAAAAAGAAAAAAAAAGACTTGTGTCAATATTAACCCTAAAGCTGTGATTTAATTTTCACATTTATTTATTTATTTACTTATATGGTACTGGTAATTGAAGCTAGGGGAGATCTACCTCCAAGCTATATCCCTAGCCCTATTTTATTTTTCATTTTGAAATAGGGTCTCACTAAGTTGCTAAGGGTCTCGCTAAATATGAATATGAATATGAATATGGCCTCAGACCTGCAATCCTCCTGTCTCAGCCTCTCAAGTACTAGGATTAAAGGTGTGCACCACCACGCCCAGCCACTTTATATTTATTAAAAGTTTTACAGTCTCTTGAGCCAAAGTTTGCCATAGCAAGTCTGGGCACTGTATGGCCAGTATAACCTAGTATGCTTATCCAAGGATAGCTGGTACACATTAATTATTTCTGTTCTGATAGTCACACTACTTGATACCCTGGGATAAAGTGTCAGATTTTTCTAAAAGTGTCAGTATACCAGGTTTGGTGATGCATGCCTGTAACCTAGTACTTGGGAGGTTGAGACAGGAGGATTGTGGGTTCCCAGCCAGCCTCAGCTACTTAGTGAGGTCTTCTGCAACTTAGTGAGACTGTTTCAAAAGAAAGAATTAAAAATAGGGCTGGGGGTGTAGTTTGGAGGTAGAATGTCCCTGGGTTCAATCCCCAGTACTGCAAAAAAGAAAAAAGAAAAAAAAAAGGTGCTACCAGTAACTGAAAACCTTTGCTTACCCCAAAGGAACTGTAATCTATACAAACCAGCAAACTGTACTGAGGTATTTGAGGCAGCAGGTTTTTGAGTGCACAGAGCTTTGAAGTATCCTCCAAGAAGTAAATATCTCCAGCTATACAATGTTCTGCTAATCCCAAGAAGAATATTGTATTTTGGTTTAAAAGAGCCCCAGAAGGAAGAACTATTAAATTGCTCTCTTAGCTTGCTGTAGTAGTTGAATATTTCATACAGTTAACACTGAAGTCTACTCTCTATTGGATTGAGCTGGGCCCTGAAGCAGCATTTGCTCTAGGAAGTAATCACTGAGTGATTTCAAGGGAAGAATGAAGGACTCAAAGGGTGTCTTTGCCTTTAGCTGGCTGTAAAACATTTGTAGCAAACCATGGCAACCTCTGAGTCAATCTTCAAACACATGCTAAACTTGCTTCTCAAAGGTAAATTTCAGTTTAACACTATATGGATTAGTTAGAACAGACAAAAATTCTACTCTAGAGCAGAGATTTCCAACATAATTCAGGATATCCTTGTTTTATTCAACTGATAAAATATCTGATTATATTCAGTTAGCCTCTGTGGCCAATGGATTGGGTTTAATTCATTCATATTGACAGGGGGAGAAAAACCAATTTCTATTGCTTAAGAAAGTACTAGTTAGAAACAGAACATCCCATCACTCTTTCAATCCCTCTAGAGTTAACTAACTCTCTACTCTTTCTTTGTATGAGTAATTTCTGTCATTTGGTATATACAATTAGAAAGTCTGTGGATTGAGGGCAGGATTGGTAGCACTCCCTAGTCAGTATGTCAATTGAAAATCTCTTCCTGTATTTCTAAATATCCCCCACAGTAACACCTGCCTATAACTGAAAACCTTTGCTTACCCCAAAGGAACTGTAATCTATACAAACCAGCAAACTGTACTGAGGTTTTTGAGGCAGGAGAGCTTTCAACACGCATAAAATCCTTGTCACAGTAATGTAGCTACCACTTTACTAGCCAAATAAAAGTGCACTCACATAATAAAACGGATTGTTTTCTCTAGAATATCTTTTAAAAATAAGCTGGTCCAGAGAATGATAGTTTTTTTTTTTTTTTTTTTAAGGAAGAGGATATTTTAGTGGGGAGAAAAGGGAAGAGTGAGGAAATTGCTTTTAAAGAATGATCTTGCATGGTCCTTAGCACATCCAGTGCTCAAAGAATAGTTTTTTTAAATAGAATACAGAAGTCTCTGGCCTCAAAAGATAATACAGTAAGTGGGGGATGGTGTGTGAGTATTCAAATGCTGTATTTCTTTTGTTATTATGATCACTATGAGTTCAAGAGACATGACAGTTTTTACTATGAAAACCCTTGCCAAATCAAATATAAATCAAATTATGCTTTGTAATCCACTGCTGACTGCTGCTTGAAAGTGCCCCTCAATTATGTTTTAACCTTTATGCTAATCTCTTATTCAAACACTGGTTGCCCCTTATGAAGTTTTTATTTGCATTATCACAATTAAATTTTAAATAATGAGAAGACAGCTGGGTGTGGTGGCACACACTTGTAATCCCAGTACTTGGGAGTCAGAGACAGGAGGATCACAGGTTTGTAGCTAGCCTCAGCAATTTAGTGAGACCCTCTGCAACTTAGTGAGACCCTGTTTCAAAATAAAGAATAAAATAAGGCTGGAGTTATAGCTCAGAGGTAGAATACCCCTGGGTTCCATTCCTACCACCACCAAACAACAATAACAACAACAAACAGAGAAGACAGTCTTACTAAGAAGCCAAGCATGGTGGCACAGGCCTGTAATCTCAGTACTTGGAAGGCTGAGACAAAAGAATCACAGGTTCAAGGACAGCCTCATCAAGTAGTGAGACTCACCAACCTAGTGAGACCCTGTTTCAAAATAAAACTAAAATAGGGCTGGGGGTATAGCTCAGAGGTAGAATATCTCTGGGTTCAATCCCCAGTAACACACACACACACACACACACACACACACACACACACACACACACCCCTTACCAAGTAATTAATGACATAAAACCGATCATATTCTCTGTTCTTAGGATTGATCCTCCGATGTTGTTTTTTCCTCATGTGATCTTTAAGTGTATTTTTGTCTCTAAAGGTCTTTTCACAGTACAAGCACTGCAAACTAAACAAAATATACAAATACTGTTAAACAAAACAAACAAAACCAAAAAAACACTGCTAAATAAGTCTCTTGGTTAGTTATTGCAAGGACTCTTTATTGGGTTTTGTATTTATTCATTTTAGGTCACACAAAATCTTCAAATGGGATACACTATCCTTATCAGAATCACCCTTTTATTCATTTGGCTTTGTAGGATGCATGATGCATTTTGTTTTTATTTTTATGGTTTGCCAATCTGGCTATTTAGTTAAAATTGTGACAAAGATAATTAATGTAAAAATTTAACCTGGCTCTGGGCATGGTGTTACATACCTGTAATCCCAGTACTTGGGAGGCTGAGACAGAAGGATGGCAGGTTTGAAGACAACCTCAGCAATTTAGTGAGGCGGTCATCAACTTAGTGAAACCTGTTTTAAAAAAAAATAATGGGACTGGGGGTATAGCTTGGAGGTAAAATGACCCTGGTTCAATGTTCAATCTCCAGTACCACAAAAAACAAACAAACAAACAAACAAGCAAACCCCACAACAACAAAAACAGTGCTTTATTGATCAAGCTACTGCTCTAAAAGGAAAATGTAGGTATGGTCTTCAAATAATTATAATGATTACTAGCACTGACTGCCTTTATTGCATGCAATAATCAGTACATGGTTTGGTAAATCCTGCAAAGTGATTTGCAGGTTTTGATTCCTAGGCCCACCTACAACTTGTAAAACTTGCTAAAGTATTTGCCCTCTCTGTTCCCATTTTTTATTTCTAACCTGAATATCTACATTTACGGGAATGTTTATGATGATATCATATCTATTTATTGAACACTTAAGAAGTATTATGCATATATACACATAATGTATTATTATGTATAACATAGTAATGAACTTTTATGTGTATATATGAATATAATACATGGTAGCTGTTATTCTTCTATCAGTATCATATGCCTTCTGCTTGAATATTTCCACTGACAGGGAATTCACTACTTTATAAAATAATTACCAAGCCGGGCGTGGTGGCGCACACTTGTAATCCCAGCATTTGGGAGGCTGAGACCAGAGGATCCGGGTTCACGGCCAGCCTCAGCTACCTAGTGAGGCATTCCGAAACTTAGTGAGACCCGGTTTCAAAATAAAGACTAAAAAATAGGGCTGGGGGTATAGTTCGAAGGTAGAACGCCCATGAGTTCAATCCCCAGTACCTCAAAAAAACCAAAAAAAAGTAATTACCAGTACTGAACAGATTATTAACAAAATGTCTTTCTCTTTACTAAGCTTGATAGCTGATATTTTTCTACCCATTTGTCATTAAATATCCTTTTGTTTATGCTTATGCCATAAAAATAAGTATATTCTTTTATAGAAAACATTCACGAGCAATAAGCCCTTAAATTATTAATATTCTGGTCCTATTTTATAAATGGTCATTTTACAATAAAATGATCCCAGGGCCACTCTATCTCTGAGCTGCACTCCCAGCCCTATTTTATTTTTTATTTGGATCAGGATCTCACTAAGTTGCTGAGAGCCTCTCTAAGTTGCTAAGGCTGGTTTTGAACCTGCAATCCTCTTGTCTCAGCCTCCCAAGTACTGGGGTTATAAGCATGCACCACCACACCCAGTGGGAAACTCATTTTAACTTAATACTGATAAAAAAATCTCAGGAATTCTTGGTTATCATTGTTCTATGTCAATTGATACTTCTTTTTTTTAATGTTATGCACTTACTGTTTTGAGTTGAGATATTACATGGGTGAGTATTATATTTAAATTAAGAAAAGTAGGTTCGGGAAAAAAAAAAATCTTGGGCCCTTTACTAGAAAGAAAAGTGGATACATTTTTGAAAACCATTTTGGTAACTCAGAATTTCCTTTGTTATTTCAACAGGCTAAGCACTAGATACTTAAGATTGCCAGAATATGACCTTGGGACAATGAAGTATTATATAGAACTGTGAATGAAAAATAAAAGGTGGAAAAATGAACATAGCCGGTGATGTCTCACATAAAACCAAACTAACATAAAAATTGACAATATATTTACTTTACTACAAAATATGTAGAAAAGTTATAATAAAAGGTAATAGAAGCTGGGTGTGGTGGCATACACCTGTAATGCCAGTACTTGGGAGGCTGAGACAGGAGGATCACAGGTTGGAGGACAATGTTAGCAACACAGCAAGAATCAGCACCCTAGTGAGACTCTGTTTCAAAACAAACAAAAAAACCAGGCTGGGGGTGTAGCTTGGAAGTAGAATGCCCCTGAGTTCAATCCCAAGTACTATCAAAAAGAAGTAAAGGAATTACAATTCTAAAATTAAGAATAGTGATTTCTGGGAAGATACTAATGGGGAAAGGTACACAGAGGGAGTCAAAGGAATTGATAATGTTTTATCTCATATATGTATAATGTATTCTTAATATCCTACATTATATATCTTATATGGTATGTATATTGTTTTGTATAAATGACATGTTTTATTTTAAACATTTAAAAAACATTAAAAGGCAATACACTCTAGATAAAATGAAGACTGAGCCAGGCATAGTGCATGCCTGTAATACCAGTACTTGGGAGGCGGGAGGCTGAGACAGGTTTGGGGCCAGCATCAGCAACCTAGCAAGACCCTGTTTTAAAACAAAAAATAAAAAAGAGATGGGGGATAGCTCAGTGTCAGAACACCCCAGGGGCTGAATCTTTAGTGACACACACACACACACACACACACACACACACACACACACACACACACAAATTCTGACTCCTTCAAAATGACAAATTTCTAAATTACTTCTATTAATTTTAAAAGTTCACAACAGCGTCCAATATTAAAATAGGTTTAGGCTACATTTCATAACATAGTACCTACTTGTCAAGCTTCTTCTGTAATGTACATAGAAATTCATTGCAGTTTACAATGTTATCTGGTAATCCAATGTTGAAGGCATGTTCTCTGGCCATGTGGTTCAAAAGAACAGATCTATGAAGAAATTTGAGTAATTTGTACATAAATCATCTAGGAACAAAGCAGGCTAGGAATAGCATTTATGTAACAACACTAATTAGAGGCATTAGAGAGTATGAAACACTGGCACAAACATTTCAGCCACCTAAGAGTAACATGTAATAAAGTATATAAGGACACACACAATCACAGCAGTGCTGTAAAGAGAGCCAGTGTCTGGCTCAAGAGTGGGGAAGTTAAGTGGTTTCCACAGTCTCTATGACTCTGTTGGGACCAAGTGCATTGACTTAGGAAGGCATTCAGCCTCAGCCAACAGGTACCTGGAGAGGATTAGGGTGGACTGACTGCTCTCAGGATCTGTTTCCAGAGCCACACCCCATGCCTTCTTGACTCTAAGGTGTCCCTCGAAGACCTCCCTACAGCTTTCAAGCCTGACATCCAAGCTTTGAAATGGATAAAGATAAATACCTGGCCTAAGAAATGCAGGTGTACTGGGAAGTTCCCCATGATTCCAGGCTCTGCTGCCCCATTGTGAATGTGCCCATGGGAACATAGGCCTGCTTTAAACATTTTTAGGGCCTACTAGCCAGGCATTCAGATCTTGAAAACGAGTGGATGAGGATTAGCAGGCAGCTGTGTTGGAAGGTTTCCTCTGTACATGTGATCAATTGCTACTATTCCTAGTGCTTTCTGGATCCAGATGAGTTCTACTCTGAAGGGCCAAAATTGAGTGGGTCTGACAAAGGTTTCTATGACTGACAACTAAGACCTGGAAGAGGAAATAAGTAGAGGTAGAACCAGTGCTGTGAGGATGTTTGGTGGGGTTAATAGTCTTCATTTGGCCCTAGGCTTGGATCTGGTGGTTTTGGATATCTTCTGGCTTTAGAGGGGTCCTCTAAAAGTGGCCCAGTCTTAGGACTTCCCAAGGGTTCCATGACTAATAACATTAATGCAATGAAAGGGGGCTGGGTATAGGTAGAGTTGGTAGCAGGCTTAAGAAGGGTCTGTTTTCTCCATTATTCTGATGGTTAATTTTATGTGCCTGATTAAAAAAATGTCCAAATAACTGGTAAGGTATTATTTCTGGGCGTGTCTGTGAGGGTTTCTATAAGAGATTAGTACATGAATAAGCAGATTGAATAAAGAAGATCACCCTTGCCAATGTGGACTGGAAAAATGCAACATGTTAGGGACTTGGATGCCAGGCTGGGCATTCATCTTCTGCCCTAGGACTTGGGGGCTCCTTGGCCTTTGGACCCTGTGATTTTACCAGCAGTCCCCAGGGTTCTCAAGTCGTCAGACTAAGACTGAATTCACCACTGCTTTTCTTGGGTCTCCAGTTTGCAGACAGCATATTGTGGGACTTTTTCAGCCTCCTAATTGTGTGTGCCAGTTTCCATAATGATATTCTTTTATATATGTTTAATTATTGGTTCTTGTCTCTGAAGAACCCTAATTTAAGTACCTACGGAATTCGCTAGCTAATTCAAAATTAGGTTGATTCACCCTAGCAGCCTGAGGTAAGAAGGCAGAAACAGGCTGGGACCACCTGTATCTATTCTGCTAGTCCTAGAAGCTGGCTAGTAAAGGCAGGAAAATCTTTGGGGCTTTGGCGTAAAGATGATATTTTACTTGATCTGTTTCATTTGTGATACTGAAGTACTTTAATTTATGATCAGCTCAGATGATTTCCTAATACGATGAACTCATTTCTTTACTTTTACCAGTCAACTTAGGTTTATTTACGCTTCTAGTCAATTTAGGTTTAATTTCTGGGAAATTAAATGTGTGACAATTTTAACTAGCATTTCAACTCCTTGTCTTCTTTATAAACAATTTCATCATTAATCACAATTTTTCTTCAAATTACAAGTTTCATAGAAACTTATAGTTTTCATAATTAGAGTTTTCCACATTCACAATGGTTCTTAAAGGCATGTAGTAATTATGAATACATAATTAATAGTCTGGGTTTAAGTTTTACTGAAAATATTTTATGAACTTTTTCTTTTCAAATATCTTTTTGCTTCGGCATTATTTATTTTATTTCATTTTACTTTATTTTGTGGTACTGGGGATTGAACCCACAGGCATTCTACCTCTGAGATACACCCCCAGCCCTATTTCATTTTCTTTTTATTTGGGAACAGGGTCTAAGTTGCCAAGGACCTCATGAGATTTCTGAGGCTGGCTGTGAACCTGTGATCCTCCTGTCTCAGCCTCCCAAGTACTGGGATTACAGGCATGCTCCACCACGCCCAGTTTGCTTCTACATTTTTTTTTGTGTGTGTGGTACTGGGGATTGAATTTAGGGGCATTCTACCTCCGAGTTATACCCCCAGCCCTATTTTTTATTCTTTATTTTGAAACAGGGTCTCACTAAGTTGCGGAGTGCCTCACTAGGTAGCTGAGGCTGACCACAAACCTGGATCTTTCAGTCTCAGCTTCCCAAATGCTGGGATTACAAGTGTGCACCACCACGCGGTTTGCTTCTACATTTTAGAAAGAAAGATTTTCTTATACATTTCTTTCCAGTCTCTGTTGTTCCCCTTGGTCTCACACTGTATATTATCAGAGTCTTCTTGAAACATATGTGATTTGGGCAAATGGGATTCAGATAAAGGAACAGCTTGGAGAGAAGTGCTTTTGCAATGATGGACAAAGTAAGGACCTCTGAAAATCTATTCCTACTTAAAAGCAATTAGGAGCTGGGCGTGGTGACGCATGCTTGTAATCCCAGCATTTGGGAGGCTGAGACAGGAGGATCCGGGTTCGCGGCCAGCCTCAGCTACCTAGTGAGGTACTCCACAACTTAGTGAGACCCTGTTTCAAAATAAAGACTAAAAAATAGGGCTGAGGGTATAGCTCGGAGGTAGAATGCCCCTGAGTTCAACCCTACTACCGCAAAAAAAAAAAAAACAAAAACAAAAACAAAAACAAAAACAAACCAGTTAGGGCACTGGCAAAATTAGTCAAAATTTTACTTGTTTTAGAATTCCAGAAACTTAACCAGAGGCTTATGATCTAATGAGCATTTATCTAAGAAAAATGACTCAACTATGGTAAGACTGGTAAATCTTGTGGTTTAATTAGCCCTATTCGATTCCTTTCTCTTTTACTCCACAAGTTTTGACAACCAGCAACCTATCTAATCACCAAAGGTGGCAGAATAGGAATGGAGCATTCCTAAGGAACTATTACTATTTAACCTATCGGCAGGTATTAAGAAAAGTCCTGTTCACAAGATTTGTCTTTATTTGATCTGACTGAGAAAATTCTCACCTTCAGGGTATTTGCCAAAAATTGTGACAATTATTTAATATCACAGTTGCCTGAGGAAAATACCAATTGGTGCAAACAACAGTCTGGCCCATCTCAGCAACTTAGAAAGGCTCTCAGTAACTTAGCTAGAATCTGTTTCTAGATAAAAAAATAAGATAGGGCTGGGAGCATAGCTTGGAGGTAGATTGCCCCTGGGTTCAGTCCACAGCAACACACACACACACACACACACACACACACACACACACACTAAACAAACAAACAAACAAACAAACAAATAAACAAGGGGGGCAATTATGTTGGGGAGTGTGCCCTAAAACCTGTAGAATCTGAGGCTAACTATCAGTGATTAGTGCCAGAATCGAACTTTAGTGCACCAGTTGGTTTTGGATCAACTGGGGTTGATAGTAGAATAATTTTAACTTTTTAAAATGTCTTTAGCATTTTTGATATTCAAAAGTGAAAAAAATGGGCTGGGAATGTAGCTTAGTGGTAGAGTACTTGGCTAGCTTAACGATCTATGCTAGATCCTTAGCATAGCATATCTGCAGTAAATTGTGACATATACTCTTGCCTGTGAGCCCATTTAAAAAGCCCTAATAGATTAAACATAAATCTATTTTGGCATTTTAAGAACTTATTCTCAGCCGGGCGTGGTGGCGCATGCTTGTAATCCCAGCATTTGGGAGGCTGAGACCGGAGGATCCGGGTTCGTGGCCAGCCTCAGCTACCTAGTGAGGCACTCTGCAACTCAGTGAGACCTGGTTTCAAAATAAAGAATAAAAAATAGGGACTGGGGGTATAGCTCGGAGGTAGCGCTCCTGAGTTCAATCCCCAGTACCGAAAAAAAAAAGCCAAAAAAACCCCAACAACAAAAATAAGAACTTATTCTCTTGCTCTCTTGAGAGCAACCATACTCCATCTTTGATGTCAGGCACATTAAAAAAAGAAAAAAGTACTATTGATATATAAAAGTGTCCTGGGCGAACCCATAAAACTTAACTTATATAACCAATACTTATGGAGGTTTCAATGAGTTTTCAGATTAGACAAGTAACATTTAAAGTTGGATAATGGCAAACCTGTTTCCGAGGAATTCCTCGCTGCAAAACATACAAATGCCATGAAAACTGGTATCATTTCGTTCTTGCTGCTGTTGTTCCAGAATTTTTTTCTGTAAAATAGAAACAAATTTATGATATTGTCTTTAATACATATTTACTTAGTGAACGAAAAATATCATGGTCTGGGAAGAAACTAGGGGGAAGAAACTAGGGAAAAGCACAAAAGGAGCATATGAAAATTGTTAGTATTTCAGATTTCTCCCTTCTAATCCTTGCATCAAAATTCTCTGTACAAAGGCACATCAGTGGAATACTCCAGCTAGACAGGTATCCTCCCTTACCTTCCTTTGCCTTTTTCAGTCATCTTCTACACTTATACTCTTCCCTAAGAAAAATTGTGGTAGGTTTTTTAACTTGCTCCTTTCCCTAAACCTTAGCTTACTTTATAATGAAGTTGTGATCAATTTTCACTTGAACCATCTTTCATATTATTTTCTCCATCATTTCCAACATCATCACTGAGTCTAGTTTCTATTCGGTCATTATGGGATTACTATAAATAACTCTCTTACAGGGTTTCCCTGATCAGAATTCCTTTTCTATCCTATTCATCTTCTTTTGCTGCTAGAAAAACTTTTCTTAAATGCTGTTTTCACATACAATAATCTTGTTATGCTTCAATTAAAATAATTTAAAATATGCTTTGGTTATACCCTGCTCTAATCAGGGTAGTTCTATTCATTATCTTTCCTTGAGGTAATTTTATTCCCCTTTGCCTTTCACACTTAAAAATCTTTACCTCTAGCTGGGTGTGATGGTGCACGCTTGTAATCCTAGTACTTGGGAGGCTGAGATAGGAGGATCGTAGGTTAGCAGCCCACCTCAGCAACTTAGTGAGACCCTGTTTCTAAATAAAAGAATAAAATAGGGCTGGGGGTATAGCCCAGAGGAAGAATGCCTTGGGTTCCAACCCTAGTACCACACACATACACACACAACAAAAAACACCAAAACTTCACTTGTTCATCAAGATCCAATGTTATTTTCATTTCTAGGTACAACAGTTTTCACACTTTTTTTTCCCCTAGAACTGAGGATTGAAATCAGGCCCCACACATGCTACGTGTTCTACCACTGAGTCACATCCCCAGTTGAGTGCAACAGTTAAGAACTCATCCAAACAATAACCAGATCTGGATTTGGTATCTGGCTCTCATCTATAACCAGTATCTAACTTCTTTAATCCCCAGTTGCCTCATTTTAAAGATAAAATAAAATATTATTTCACGCTACTGTTGATAAGAATAAATCAGAAAAGTTATGTAAAGAGTTCAAATTGCATATGGGTCATTAAATGTTGGATATTATTGTTATCCAGACTGTATAAATCTGTTTTGCCTATAACCTGCCATCTGTGATAATTATTGCCTCTGTTATCTTCTGAAGGGAAATACAAAGTCTTTGAAGTTAAAAACATCTCTATGCTATTCTTATATCTGCATACTACTCTCTAGCTTCTCTTGTAACATAGTTCAAATAGGAACTCCATAAAATTATTGCTGGTTCCACAAATATTTATAGAATAGCATAAGATGAACTAGTATCTAGAATATTAATATATACAATGTGACATTTCTGGAAATTTCTTACCAAACATCTAGAAATATCAATTCAAGGATAAAAATGAATCAATTCAAGGGAAAAATAAAGATACCATGATAAAAATCAACCCAATGAACTTCTGATTTCTTCCATGACAGAATAATCAATATCAAACTTACCCTTTCACCATAAACTATTATAAAAGAAGTTACTTGATTATATATTTTGTTTTTAGGCATTAGATAATAGTACAGGGCTGTGATTCGTGAGAGAGAAAAAAACATATTACCATTTTTCTGCTGGGAGGTATTTTACAAACTAATAGAGAGAAGATGAATCCAAAGGAAAAGTAGCTACCTCATTGGGCAGGGGGAAAAAAAAGGCATTCAGGATACTTAAAGTATATGAAATCTGTGGTACAAGAAGCTAGAGAGAAGAGAGCTATAGAGGAGCAAGAAACATGTACTGGGATTCTTTTAATCTTTGGCCCAGTACTATGCTATATCCATGTATAGGACAATATATAGAAAGTATACAGGACAGGGCTCTGTTAGGCCTGACAAAGGAGTTGCTGAGGGTTATGAAGCTTAATAGAGATTCTAGAAATTGTAGCATTGGATACTCTGGAGTTCTGATAAGCAAAAGCAAAAGGCCTAGTTTAATATTTCAGGCACAGAGCCAATATAAAAGAACTCTTCTTAGTTCATGAGGGTTAGGGTTTTATACTGGTAGCAAATGGATAGACAAAAGCAAGAGAAATAAAACAAGTACGACTAATATATCAGAAAGTTTAAATTATCATTTTTTTAAGTTTAAATGAATCTTACATAACAACTACATTCCTCAGCTCCTAAAGTTCTTTCTTTTTTTTTTGCGGTACTGGGGATTGAATTCAGAGGCATTCTACCTCTGAGCTACACCCCCAGCCCTATTTTGTATTCTTTATTTTGAAACAGTGTCTCACTAAGTTGTGGAGTGCTTCACTAGGTAGCTGAGGCTGGCTGCGAACCCGGATCCTCCTGTCTCAGCCTCCCAAATACTAGGATTACAAGTGTGGGCCAACATGCCTGGCCTTAAAGTTCTTGATAATGATCACTATTTATTTGTTTATTTTTTTGCAGTTTGGGGATTGAACTCAGGGGCATTCTACCTTCGAGCTACACCCCCAGCCCTATTTTTAATTCTTTATCTTGAAACCGGTCTCACTAAGTTGCAGAGTGCCTCACTAGCTGAGGCTGGCCGCGAACCCGGATCCTCTGGTTTCAGCCTCCCAAATGCTGAGATTACAAGTGTGCGCCACCACGCCCGGTTTAATGATCACTATTTAGAATCTTATAATATGGCTGAGCATGTACTTTCTCTGCCAGTTTGTTTTCAGCCTACAAGACTTCTAATTCTCATTACAAATCAATATCTTGGCTCATTTCTCTCAAGCTTATGATGCTATAACTCCAATTTTGTCCAAAGAAAAGAGTTATCTTAACATTTTCTTGATTATGATTCAGCAAAAACATAAAGGATTTTATGAATCAAAGCTAGAGTGATACTAAGTCATCTAAGGTTTTCTTTGTCCAAAATTAAGTTCTTTCAGTTGAGCCTGAATTGCACAACTCAAGATGTAGGCACCTGAAGTTGTATACTAACTGGTTATTCTTAGGAGAGCCTGATCTACACTATGGTAAAGTAGAGGTGCATGGGATAGACATGGCAATAAAGAAGCTGCCTGAGTGGCAAGTACTAAAACCATGCTGTTCTTTCATTCTTTGGTTCTGAAGCAACTCTCCTATAGTCATGACATGATACTGTGAATTCTTAGCTACAACCACAATAAGCGAGACGAAAGTTATAAAAGTACACAAGTTGTTTTTGATTTTGAATGTTCTGTACAACTCAACTTAATTTCTTCAAGAGCTTCCTTTTGTCTACTGGCTAAATTCTCTCTTTTTAAAGAGACAAGATCTCACTTTATTGCCTAGGCTGGCCTTGAATTTCTAGACTCTAGTGATCCTCCTGACTCAGCAACCACAGGTGCATGCCACTATGTTTGGCGTTGACCAAATTCAAGTCCTTCCCAGACCTTTCTCTAAACTAAGCTACTTAAACCATTTGTTGTGCCACTCCTGGGTTAGACTTTTCTCATTTTAATATCCCCAATGTATATAAGGGCCCTATAATTGTGACAAATGGATATGGAGTTCATTGTAACTGTTCTGTTCCATTTGTTGAGCTTCAATTTGTACTCCTGTCATCCTGGTTTGTGTGGGTTGCAATTTTGTGAATACTCTGCCTATTACTTCTCAGCTATTCCCCAATGTTTCTCTACTAACATATTCTATTTCTAACAACCACACCTAACCTCTCTATTTCAGCAAGAGTTCTTTTCTGATCAAAATCAACTCAGTACTGGCTTCTCACCTGTGAGCTCAAAAAGACCTCAAGAAACTATCTACAAACTTCCTATAAAGAGATATTATGGTGGCTTGTTTAAAGCTGCATAGCTATTTGATACTAAAGCTGATGTTATTTTCATGATACATTTGCTTTTGTATTTCTCAGAAGGTACCCTTTGTAGCATATGTAGATATAGAGCTTAAAACAATGATCTATTTAGTGTAGAGGTTGAGAATCTAGAGAATAGAGATATGGAGCTATAGGGCAGCAATAATATTATCCTAAAAAATATCTTACCCATACAAAAGCTTTACTGGAATGAATGAGATATAAATGAGCAATTTGTATTGAGATGTTTAGGAACATACTAAAATAAGAGGATTGATAATATACACAAATACAATTATGCCTTACTCCTGGTTTAATTAGAAAAGAGGTTTTCTATAAAAGTGGATTTTCTAGATCATAGAAAATTTAATTTGGCATTTAAAGGGTTAAGTATTGCATAGGAGGGTTTCTAAAACATCTTCCATATTTTCTCTGAATTCCAAATTCAAGGTATAATTTAACTTTTTTTATATGATACCTTGCCAGGAACAATTACTACAACATTGTATTATAATGTAAATGTATCTTATCTTTATCATCTCTTTGTTTCTATAAATAATTCTAAACTGCTCTGGTTTCCTCAGATTGATTTCATGGCATCTATTTTTAACTAGTTTTCTTTTAATTGGTGCACTGTAATCATACATCTTGATGAAGTTCAGGCTGATAAAGGCATACATGCTCACAGTGCTCACTGAGCTCTCTCTCAATTCCTATTCTACTCCCTTTTCCACCTTTCCATGCTCAGCACAATGATTTGCTTTGATAAGTTTGTGTATGTACATCATATCCATTGAGGTGCTTCCCTCTTCAAGTCTTCCTCCCCTCTCCCATCTGCCTCAGTTAGGTCCCCTCCTTCACTCTACTAAGGTTTCTCCTCCTTTGTCTGGAGTCCCTCCAGTGTCTCAATTTCTCCCTACCTTCGGCATATGAGGGAGAACATCTGACCTTTCACTTTTTGTGACTGACTAAACTCACTCAGCATAATATTCTCCAGTTCCATCCATTTCCCTGCAAATGACATAATTTTGTTCTTCTTTATGACTGAGTAGAATTCCATTGTGTATATATCCCATAATTTTGCAATCCATTCATTTGCTGATGGAAATTTTAGTTGGTTCTCTAGTTTGGCAATTACAAATTGTGTAACTATAAACATAGATACGCTTGCATCACTCTGGTAGTCTCCTTTCAATTCTTTTGGGTAGATACCCAGAAATGGTTAGCTGGGTCATATGGTAGGTTTGTTCTCATTCTTCTGAGGCCTTCCACACTGTTTTCCAAAGTGGTTGCACTAATTTTAAGTCCACCAACAATGTATCAGAGTTCCTACTTTTCCACATCCTTGCCAGCATTTATTATTATTTGTGTTTTTACTGATCGCCATTCTAATTGGGGTTAGGTGAAATTTCAGGGGTAGTTTTGATTTGCATTTCTCTAATTGCTAATGATGTTGGACATTTTTTCATACATTTATTAGCCATTTGTATTTCTTCTTTTGTGAAGTATCTACTTAGTTCATTCGTCCAATTTTTGATTGGGTTATTTTTTTTGGCAGTGAGTTTTATTCAATGAAGTTTTTCATCACTGCTAGTGGGGTCACTTCTCTACCATACAACTTGCTCTTCTATCTATACCTCTTTTCCATTTCCTATCCTCTGTTTAGACTTGTTTGTTCTTCCTCTTAGTCTGGAACACAACTGTTAGGCCTTCCAAACACAGCTAAAGAAAAACATATAACTGAATTTTAAGATAACAAGTAAGTCAAATATATTTGGTACCAGAAAAAGAGTAGCTCCTAACCATCTTTCTTGAATAGACTTTATGGCAGTTATTGTCTTATGGTAGGAAAGTTTTATCTCTTATTCTGGGTCCTCTGCAATATGGATCTACTGAGGTTACCAGATACCACACAGATGGATTTAGAGGGAATGCTTTCCTGACATACATTTAAAAAGTATGTTTACCTGATGTATGCCTAGAGGAACAGACAATGAAATTTGTCTACCTTTAAAAAGTAGTCTATAAATATGTAATGAGTACAATGCATCTGGAAGTGAAACAACTGGAACTGGTTACTCAACAAAATCTTAAGTATCACATTAAGGACTCCCTGTTTTATTCCCCTCCCTCTCTCATTCTCTCCTCTAGGTATCAAACCTAGGGGTGTTCTACTACTGAGCTATATCTTTAACCCTTCTGAGTTTTTGTTTTGAGACATAGTCTCATTAAGTTGCTGAGGTTGGCCTCAAACTCAGGATCCTCCTGCCTTAGCCTTTTCAGTTTCTGGGAATCTTGACCTGTGCCACTGCAACTGCATAACTCCATGTTTTCTACTGAATAAAATGTACCATCTTTAGCATGCCATATACAGTGTTTTGCATCTGATTCTAACCTAGGGTATGTATGTGTATGGGGTAACTGGGGAATCTATGAATATCCTACCTCTGAAATACCCCCAGCCCTTTTTTTATATTTTCTGTTTTTGAACTAGGGTCTTGCTAGGTTACTGAGAGTCTTGTTAAATTGCTGAGGATGGTCTGGAACCTGCAATCCTTCTGTCTCAGCCTCCCAAGTACTGGGATTACAGGCATGTAGCACCGTGCCTGGCTCCAACCTAGTTTTTAAAAATCCTCTCTCACACTGTTTCTCCATGCAACCTTGTTATAGATAAAGCAGGAACACATATATTAATTTGTATATTATTCTCAATAGTAGGTTTCAACTACCTATTTTGATTTCTTAAGCCACTAAATGACCTGGAGCAATTGTTTCACTTTTGCCCATTGGAGCTCCGTCTTCTTCAAGGCTTATTCCAAATGCTTCCATCGTTGTGGTGAGAGGAAAGAACAACTGATTATGACTTAGGAGCTTTGCATTCTTCTGTATTTGTGACTTCCTAGTGCTAAATGTGGCTTTGGCCATAACTCTTCTCTAGGACTCTTTTTCTGCTGATTTCTAAATTGCATGCAATTCTACAAATTATTAAATTGACTGACTGACCCAGACCACTGTTGTAGAAGTGATACTCATTTTATTTTCTAAAAACCACTTTAGAGCCGGGCGTGGTGGCGCACACTTGTAATCCCAGCATTTGGGAGGCTGAGACCGGAGGATCCGAGTTCGCGGCCAGCCTCAGCTACCTAGTGAGGCACTCCGCAACTTAGTGAGACTCGGTTTCAAAATAAAGAATAAAAAAATAGGGCTGGGGGTGTAGCTCGGAGGTAGAATGCCCCTGAAGTTCAATCCCCAGTACCGAAAAAATAAATAAATAAATAAATAAAAACCAGTTTATAACATTCAGTTGGCATCTACATTCCTTGGTCTTCGGGAAACAATGTATTAACAATCTCTATTAATAGAAAATGAGCTCCTTTAGGCCCTATGCACATATTTGCTTACAGTAGATTATTACTGTTTTGGTACTGGGAATTTGACTCGGGAATTCTACCTCCAAGCTATACTATCAGCCTTTTTTATTTTTTACTTTGAAACAGTGCCTTGCTGAGTTCCTAAGGCTGGCCTTGAACCTGCAATCCTCTTGACTCAGTACTTGAATTACAGGCATGCAACACTGCACCTGGCTAGATTCTTAATACATGACAACCAAATTTACACTGTAGGTGTAACAACATATATACTACAAATCTGAATGTTCTTATGCAAATTAAAATAGCTTTCTCAAAGGATTTATACACATTATCTCTTACTGACATCTGGTTGGTACTAATCCTATAATATTTTACATATGTTATAAATTGGAGAGTATCCCATGCCGGAATTATATTTCTTTAAATAAATAGGCTATTTTGCATGTAAATGATTCTAAGGGATTTACTGTTTGTTATTGTTTAAAAAGTTCATTTGTTATTGTTTAAATTTTTGTATTCAAAAAATTGTAACTGAGCTAGGCATGATGATGCACCCCTGTAATCTCAGTACACAGAGGAGGATCACAGGTGAGGACAGCATCAGTAACTTAGTGATACCTTCAGCAACTTAATGAAATCCTGTTTCAAAATAAAAAACAAAATACGGTTGGTGGTGTATCTTGGAAGTAGAATATCCTGAATTCAATACCTAGTACCACAAAAGCCAAAAACCAACCAACCAACCAACCAACCAAAGAAACAAAAAACCCTGAAATACTGATATCAAGGTTTCTTTCCTATCCACTCTAGTAAAGTTTATTCTATGAAATGCTTTTTATCTTATAAAAATAAGCTAAGCTGGGCGTGGTGGCGCACGCTTGTAATCCCAGCAT
>PVLC010000801.1:69081-81153 GCA_004027655.1 Graphiurus murinus
ATATGAAAATGAAACAAATATTTTAATGTTGAAACTATTATAACAGAAGTTCCTTTAGTCACTGAAATTGACCTACCGGTGAGTTACACCAACTTTTTTTTTTTTTTTTGGTGGTGTTGGGGATTGATCTCAGGGGCATTCTACCTCTGAGCTACACTACCAGCCATATTTTATTTTTTATTTGGAAACATGGTTTTGCTAAGTTGATGTGAGCCTTACTGAATTGCTGAGACTGGTTTTGAGCTTGTGATCCTCCTGTCTCTGCTTCCAAAGTACTGGGATTATAGGTGTCCACCACTGTGCCCAGCTACCACCAGTTGTTTTTATATTTATTTATTTATTTATTTATTTATTTATTATTTATTTATTTATTTATTTATTTTTTGCGGTCCTGGGGATTGAACTCAGGGGCATTCTACCTTCGAGCTATACCCCCAGCCCTATTTTTTATTATTTATTTTGAAACCGAGTCTCACTAAGTTGCGGAGTGCCTCACTAGGTAGTTGAGGCTGGCCACGAACCCGGATCCTCCGGTCTCAGTCTCCCGAATGCTGGGATTACAAGCGTGCGCCACCACGCCCGGCTTATTTTTATTTTTTGAAAAATAGGATATTGCTAAATTAGCACACTAGCCTGGAACCTGTGAACCTCCTGCCACAACTTTTCAAGTAGTGGGGTTATAGGTGTGTCTAACTGTTAACATTTTTGCCAGTTTCTCAATCAAGTTGGTGTAGCTCACTGGTAGTTGGTCTTGAACCTGCAACCTGCCTGTCTCAGCCTCCCAAGTACTGGGATTACAGGTGTGTGCTACTACACTTGGCTCCCTGCCTCTAAATCTTAAACTACAAAATAACTCACCAGCTTGGGACTCAGGCTCTAATATGTAGAAAAGGGAAAGTTTTCCAAACTCAATAGATGTCTTCCAAAGTATACAGATAACTTCTAGGAAAATCTTATTGCTATTATTATCTCTATGCAACCAACTGAAAATATACTCTACCAGATAGTAAGCTTACTTAGGGTAGAACTGTTACTTATTTATTTTGTGGTACTGGGGATTGAACTCAGGGGCATTCTACCTCTGAGCTATACCCCCAACCCTATTTTTTATTCTTTATTTTGAAACTGAGTCTCACTAAGTTGCAGAGTGCCTCACTAGATAGCTGAGGCTGGCCGCGAACCCGTATCCTCCAGTCTCAGCCTCCGGAGAATGCTGGGATTACAAGCGTGCACCACCACGCCCGGCTAGAACTGTTTTATTCATTGTATGTTCTGGTAGCCTCCAATGCATATCATGAGCAAGGGTATGCAATATCTGTTGCGTGAAACTGCTTTTTCTTATGGCTTCTACCTCCTACATTTAGCAGTTAGAAAGAGTCTAGGTAAAAGAGAGCCACATCACCACTATCCCCTGATACCTTTATTCCCTTGACTACTTACTTGCTATGATGTGAGAAAACAAGATGAGCCTTTAAATTCTCTGCTTTTGTCTTCTATAGCAAACATGCTGACAGCTTCTGATCAGGCACTAACATTAGTGAGGAAGAAAGTGAATACAAGGTACCTGGGCAATCAAGAAAAATATATTTTCTTTTCTCTTTATTTTTTCTTTCCTTCCCCCTCCTCTGTAATGTTCCTTCGTTTGTAAAGCTTGACATCTGTCAGAATTAGTTGCAACATATGTTTAAAGTCAATTATGAGCAAAAAACATAATATTAGGAGGGAATCTACAGAAAGTACCCCAAAGATGTGCAAATCAAAGCCCATCAGCTTTGGGGTTTTATTTTTCTAAAAGTTTCATGCTGTGCTATATACTAGGTTTTACTCATGTATTTACAGAATAGGGGAATGAAGTGAATGTCACAGATGTTATATGTTTGAGTTTCTCAAAGCACCTGATGAAATTAGATAAAATTTTCATTACAAAATAGGCTCAGATAAAAACCACAGTTGGAAGAATACAAGATCAGCGTACACACTATGCAGTGAGTCATAATAACCGGCTGCATGTTTTTCTAATTGGTATAAAATGTCAGATATTGTAGCAGAGGGTCAGTGCACAGTCTTTATCTTTATTCATATGCTGAAAACAGAGGAAACATTAATGAAGTAGCAGATATACCAGACGGTACTAAACATAATCATAGATTGACATATAGGTAGAAGAGGAAAATGTGAGTTATCGTGAAAATTATAATAAAAAGCAGCCAATTTAGGAAAGCGCAACTTAGAAAATGTTTATTTAAGTAAAAATTTATACACAGGAAAGCAAAAATCTGATGCTTAAAATGCCAATTCCAATGGAAATAGCTTGTATTAACACAAGAAAGTAAAAACAAGGCTGATGTTATTAACTACAGATATATAAAGCATTTTATAGATACTGACAAGTAACAGATTTAAAATAGAATTTCCTGGTTAAGTGGATATATGAGTAACTACATTATTGGAGTCCTAGGCACAAATCAGCTCTGGCTGCTAGCCCCAGAAACCAAACAGAAAAGTAAAGGAGGAAGGCAGGAAAGGAATGTATACAACACAAGCCATATTGGGAAGATAAGGGGGATCAAGCATCCTTAGCCCTGTCTTCCAGAGTACTGACTCCTGGATTATATAGACTCAGAGGGCTAAAAGTATACACAGTCACGCAGTCTTCGTCACATTGTGGTCTGGCTGATCATTATCTCAGGGTGGCTATGCAGAGCCTTGTTGGCAGTAATCAGAAAGTAGCTGTTGGGGAGCATAGTTTTGACTCATCACAAGATGTGTATCAATCAGATCTATGCTTTCTGAAATCCAAGGTGATGGAGGAGAGAATGACTCAGAGAAAAGGACAGATCAGGAAAACAAGATGGCATTAGTTCCTTCAGGTTTAGGCCAATGGCTAGAGACTTTGGTGGCACTTGATGGTCTGGAACACGATTTTGTAAAAGTTGGAAACTGACAGTCTGTTATGATATTTAGTTAGTCTTATCTTGGTACCTCCAGCCTTGAAGGGGGAGAATTATTGGCTTTTCCCCAAACTTAAGGCAGCAAAGGAGACAGACGCAAAATGAAGGCAGAGATGTCAAGCTCTTATCCTGCTTTTAGTCATCCACTAGACATCTGCAACCCAAGTGAAGAGTGTGCTTTCAGCAAAAGTAGCCTTTAAATCTTTGTTATAGCTATGAGATAAAAGAGCATACTTCTAAGGTTCTTTCTCAAAGGCAGCAGCACAGCAGAACCTACTAGGAATCCTCAATCAAGGAGCCCTGGGACACTCCTCCCCAAAAGAGCATGACAAATCTCTCCAACAAGATTATGGTAGTGACTCAAATGCTCCACAGGAAAGCAAAAGAATCTCCTATATCTGCTTTCTAGATTTAGAACCATGTAATATTTCTGAGGTATTTGAGATGATTTCCGTTATACCTTTTCTCGTTCTAGTGTTTTAGGTTGCAATTAATACAATGTAAGATAGAAATGGAAGTATAGAAAGAAAGAAAATAAGAGGATAGGCAAATAGCCAGAAAATAATAAAAGGAATACATTGTAGACATACACACAAATTTAAACATAATGGTAGATCTCAAATTTGGCTCTCAACTTTCTTAGTAAAGGGAAACAGAACAGGTAGGGAGTTTGTGCAATACAGAATTTAGATGGCCATTGTCCCCTGTTTCTGGGAGGTAACTTAAAAACCCTTGGCAGCTGGGTGTGGTGGCACATGCTTGTAATCCCAGCATTTGGGAGGCTGAGACCAGAGGATCTGGGTTCGCGGTCAGCCTCAGCTACCTAGTGAGGCACTCCGCAATTTAGTGCGACCCTGTTTCAAAATAAAGAATAAAAAAAATAGGGCTGGGGGTATAGCTCGAAGGTAGAATGCCCCTGAGTTCAATCCCCAGTACCTCAAAAAAACAAAACAAAAAATCCTTGGCATTTCCTAAGTGACTATAGTGTCTTTGATATTCATGGTGGGCCCTTGACTACAGCTGATCATTTTTGCTAAGGAGATGACTCAGGATAGGGACTGGCCAAGCCAGAAATACCAACTATGTGATTACTGGGTTGAGGCTTTGAGCCACATGACATCAGCCTGACCTCTGGGTTGTGGTCAATGATTTAATCAATCATGCCTACTCAATGAAACCTTAGTAAAAATTCTGGACACTAAAGCTCCAGTAAGATTTCTTGATTGGCAGTAGTCTGAGTATTTCACATGCTGATGTGCAGGAGGTTAATAACAACCTTAAGGAAAATGATAACTCTGAACTAGGGAATACCCTAGACCTTGTCCTATGTGTGTCACTCTATTTGGCTTGTCCTGAGTTGCACTCTACTGCTATAATAACACAGTAATTCTAAATACAGTGTTTTCCTAAGTTCTAGGAATAATTATAGCAAATTATCAAACCTAAGGGAATAGTTGGGATCTCTGAACTTGCAGTCAGCTGGACACAAGTAAAGATGGCTGGAGGATACCTCAACTTGTAGATGGTGTCTGAAGTGAGGAGAGTTTTGTGGATGACTGTGCCCTTAACCTATGAAGCCTAGCCTAATCCTGGGTAGCTGGTGTCAGAAGTCACTGCTGATACAAAATTAATACACTGTGTAATATAATGGATAATATACTTAATATAAATAGACTAAATCATATAGGGTTGTTTCTTATATTGGTTCTCAAAACATGTTAACCATCATGTAAAAGCACATCTCAAAACTCTGAAAATAGTACACAAGGGTGGGGTGAGAATTATCATGATGTATTACAAATACTTGCTCTCTCTTGATTGGATGCTGAGAGTTGACTTTCTTCTCTACATATGATTTTTGTAAACAATGGTTGGTTATGTTGAGGCTCAGAGAACAATATTCCCCAAATATGGCATTTTTTTTTTGGCATTGTAGGCAATGTGATCTAAAAGAAAATTAAAAGGCTTTCAAAGGAGGTTCAGAATCAAGGTTCTCTTTCTCCCCTATAAGCACAGGAAGAGGTTTTCTGCAAAATTCCTTATCTGTTCTAAATTCTAGAACTACCAAAGAAGAAACAATTACTTCTGGCCCTTTCCCTGAGCTTTCATTAACTGCAATCATATTATAGGAAGATTGAAATCTGTCAAAACACCTGGACAGATTTATCAAACACCAGTGTCCTCTATTTCGGTCCCAAAGAGAATCATTGATAGTCCATTGTCTTCTCTGCCTTCATAATGGACTTTGTCCTCAATGCCTACTGAGTTCCCCTAAAAATTGTACACATTCCTTATCCTCTCACTCCCATGGAAAAAGGGGTTTTCTGCCTTTTGCAGGTTACTAAATTCATGTCTTCTCTCCTACTTAATTGAAAGTCAGTTTATTGTGGAGAACCTTCAGAGGGCTGAAGGAACATTTCTCTTCACCCCTCAAGTTACAATGCTGACTTCATCCTTCTTCTAGCTAGACCTCTGAAATGTTGCATTTTAAAGCTCTCATGTGGACATAGTCACAGGCCTCAAAAGATGATTAGCAGACATTTGAGTTGACACTCTCTTGTAAAAACTGCAAAGTCCTTGATGGGGTTTAGTACATGCTACACCAAAATATGGCCTCTTGGCATTTGAGAAAATAGAGTTTTGGAAGGTCACTCTCACCTTCCCCTCCTTCTTCTCTCCTGAAGCAAATCATAAAATCTTCATCTGAGAGGCATCCTCTCTATACTTGAAGAAAAGGGAGATCTTATCCCTGAAGACTGACAGAAAGAACCTGAACAAACAGGCCTTGCTAAGTGCTCCCCAGTTTACTAGACCCAGATCATACCTCCTTTGTCTACTAGTTCCCCACACCTACCTATTTCTTCATCAAACTGAACATAAAATATGCACAGGGTTAGCCAGGCATGGTGGCACATGCTTGTAATTCCAGTACTTGGGAGGCTGAGACAGCAGGATTGCAGGTTTGCGGCCAGCCTCAGCAACTTAGTAAGGCCACCTGCAACTTAGTAAGACCCTGTTTTCAAATAGAAGAATAAAATAAGTCTGGGAGTAGAGCTCAGAGGCAGAACACCTCTGGGTTCCATCTCTAGCACCACCAAAAAAAAAAAAAAAAAAGAGAAAAGAAAAAACAAACAAACACAGGTTTCCCTGTTTCTTTGGGTCAAGATTCTCAAGTCAAGTGAAACTTATATCAAATAAATCTGTATGCTTTTCTTTTGTTAATCTAGCTTCTGTGTTAAGCATTTTGGCCAAGAACCCAGAGATGGGCGAGGCCATAGTTGGTATCTAGAATGTCCTCCCATGTGCTGCCATGATGTGCTCCCTCGACACAGACCTGAAGGCAATGAGTCCAACTGATCATGTACTAGAACCTCTGAAACCATGAGCCACAATAAATCTTTTCTCTTTAGAAGTTGATTATGTCAGGTATTGGTTATAGTAATGGAAAGCTAATACAGTTGAGGAAAGAAATATTTTCTCCCCTAACTACCAAAGATGACAGGAACTCGAGTGGAAAGTCATTTAATTCTTATTCAAATAATGACTCTAGAGAATAGCCATACCCTAGACCAAAGAGTTCACTAAAAAATAATTTCTAATTCCAACTCCACCTTCCCAACAGCAATCACTGACTTCCCAGGTTGTACTTGATGTATCATTGTTACAATTTTTAACATGGATTAAATTTTAAGGAAGATGCTACCAGATGCCTTCCTGATTGGGTGGGTTTCAGAAAATTACCAAAATAATACCTGATAATGAGTAATATGCTTTGCTAGCACATACAGTACCCTAAAACTTCTGACAGAATGTAACAGAGGTAAGTAAATGCAGCAATTTGTTGATACAGTTCTCATTAAGTCAATTTAAAAGTCAAACAGAAAACAATAAAAGGTTTTAGAATTTATTTATGATAAATTGGTAAGATCAATTGTCTCTTCAAGTTAGACCTCACTTAGCAATTACATATGAATGTGTGTGTGTGTGTCTTTTTGAATTCTATGAAAGGAGGAAAAGTATTTGCCTTAACCCAAAGTAGCACTTAATAATTAAGATACTAATTAAGGCAAGGGATGAAGAAAACCACAAGAGCACAACCTTATGATGAGAAAACAAGGAATAATAGTAATTAAAAAAAAACACACAACTTATTTTGAGTCCAAAGAGAAGTCACAAGGCAATCAGAGAAAATGAATTTCAAAAGGTGGTATGTCTCTCTGAAGAAAGATGGACACATGAGCTATTTTACCTTTGGCAGAGTGTGGGAGGCAAAGGCAAGTAGGTAGAAAATAGCTGAAACTATAAAGAATTCCTAAAGACTACATTTCCAGGAGTCCTAGAGAGGAGTCCTAGAGACAGGGGTTCAACTCTTGTACAGGTTTGCTCCAAGTTTTTTAAAAAAAGATGAGGGGTAGGACAAAGATATGAACAAGAGCTTTTTGGCTTCCTGGGACCATTCTTGAGCATACAAAACAAAAGCTATACATTTGGGAGAAGGACACAAAACCTGCACTAAGCCAAAGCGGAGGTCTGCAAATGCTGGGGGAGGGGCAAGAGTGTTGGGAAATAATATATTATTCCTGAGAGCCTCCTCTAGAAGGCACCTGAATGTGCAATAGTGTTCTGTGGTCACTAGTTTACATCCAGTTCTGTGGTAGAACTGGATGTAAACATAGGCTGGAGAAATCCAAACTTGTATTTTGTTAAGTACGTACTACCATGCACTTTTCTTAGAACATTCAAGAAATTAATGCAAGTACTTAGCTGAAAGAATTAAAACTGCAAAAATTAAATATTTAAAATATAAGATAGGGTAGGTCTGGCCACAAGCTGATGAAATTGATGGCTGGAAAAAAGGGCAGATGAAGAGACCTACAGGACCACCCATTGGCCACTGTGCTTCCCGATATGTCTAGTGATTAGTACAAGTCCAGAGTTCATTTATTTTTTGTTTATACACTGGGCCTCTCAAAAACAAAACAAAAAAACAGCAAACAAACAAGACTCCAAAAAGATATAAACATGAACATTTAGGAATCTCAGAGGAGGAAAAAACCTTGATGAGAAATAAATTCTAGAACAGTAGAGAATTTAGTTTAAAAAAAATTTTTCATATATCAATAAAAGTTCATGATTGAAAACAAAACAGCAGATGTTCAACAAAATGGTAACTTAAAAAGTAAACAGAAAAATAAAAAATTTCATTATTTAGATGCAGAAAAAGGTCTGTACTATTGATACAAATGAGTCAAAGTACTAGCTTTCTTTTGAAGTGACTTACAAGAACCCAGGCTGCATACCAAATGGGAAGACTTCTAATATACATGGAACGCTGATGAGCCTTGATTCCTTAAGAGTGTGAACACTGGGAGCTTATTATTGTAAGGACTGAAGATTTTGGACCAGTGTGAACATTGCTTTGAAACAGTGTCCTGCCTGGTTGCTGAAAGTCTACATAAATTGCTAAGGCTCATCTCGAATCTGTGATCTTCCTGTTTTCGCCTCCCAAGTACTGGGATTAGTGCACCACTATGCTCAGCACAATCAGTATGGTTTTAAAGTATCTACTTTCTACAATATTGTAGGTGATGGCTGAAGTTAATTCTCCAGAGAAGGAATTTTTCTTTATATCATTTCAGTCAACCATTTGAAATAACTCTGTCATCTTCCAAGCAGAGAAAACAGGAAGTACAAAGGTCTTGGAACCAGAAAGAGCTTGGTATATCTGAGGACCAGAGCCATGGCCCGTGTGGCTGAAGCACAGTGGGTAAGGAGGGGATGGGAAAGGCATGGGAGAGAGTGGGTAAGAAGGTGGGTCAGAGGGACAAGTGCCAGATCCTCGGAGGCCTTAGTAAGGAGTCTGAATTTTTATTTTAAATAAACTGTAAAGGGTTAGAGAATTTTAATTATTAGAGTTATGATTTGAATAAGAGAACATTATATAAATTACTGAAACAGTCTTCTAATTGTTTCAAACTGAGGAAGGCTAAGAATACCATCTCTTGTTCTTTCTGCCATTTCTTATTTCTTTTGACAGTAAGATGGTATTTTCATTTTAATCATACTCACTGTTACCATAAAACCTTATTTTTTTTCAGTAACACATTTTACTCTATCTGATGTAACACCTAGTACAAGGAAATCAAAGTATAAAAAGCTCAGTAAATTTCCACCAATTTAAGGATTAAGGGACAGGTACAGTTAACAAAGTAAAATAGACACACTAATAGATTTTGTATACAGATACTGATATACAGCTTGAATTACTTTCAAAATGAAATCTACCTGCAACTTACTTAAATATTTTAGAATCCCTCTGACCAGCAATCCATTCCTCCCCCAAAGAAATTCTTTTTAAATATCAAAAGATGCTGAATAGCAGTGGGAAAGACTGATGTGTATGCCAGAATTTGATGACTTGAGCACTCAAATATATATTAGCAACATATTCACAAAATATACTTAATATACTTAAAATATAAGTAGAGACAGAAATAACTATACAAAAATGAGGACTATCAAGGGTGCAGTAATTTATTAAAAACAATCAATAATATTCACCTTTCTCAGCATTTTATAAGAGATGACAGAAAGTCAACTTTGTCATAGTATTGAGGCTCTTAAATAAATGAGGAAAGACCATCAATAACTAAGTGACCAAAGATAGAGAAAGTGAAACAAAAAACCCAGAGAGGTTTTTTTTTTGTGGCTTTGGGCATTGAACCCATGACCTCATACATGCTAGGCAAGTGCTCTACCACTGAGGTATACTCCTGCCCCTTTGAGAGAAATCTCCTCAGGATCATGTTATACTCCCTCAAATCCATGATATTTGATCTGACTAATACCTCACTTTCTTGAAAGACATCAGTACCTCTCACAATTTCTGCAATGATAAAGGGAGTAACCATCTGCTTGCTACAAAGGATAGAAAGACAGTATTTTCTTTTACTTTGAGTCTCATTGGGGTAGGTTTTGAAGAGTAAGGAAGAGACAGAACAGATAGAACATCTAAAAAAATAAACTAGGACAGAAAAAAATGACATTAACCATTTACATGGAATAGATCATCACAATGAAAAAAGAAATGCAGAAGGATAGAACAAAAGGAAAATGTTAGTTACATGAAAAATTGAAAAAGCTATTTTTATTAAAGAAGAGAAGTTTAAAAAATTGAATAGGTTGCTATGAAAGATTGCAAAATATCCATCTTTTTTACCAAAATATCCATCTTTTTGCTGTTAGCATGGCATGTCTCAATATAGTTATTATCTGCCTGAGGAAGTATTTTCCTGGATAAATTCAGGATTAGGGAATAAAAAATTCTTATCTACTATTATCCTAAGATAATAAGAAATCAGATTTCACCTAAGTTCTTAAGGAAAATAAAACATTATTTATATATATGTATTTATGTCTTTTTCAGTGATTTTTATTAATTCTAACAAATGTCTGTATAGAAAATGTCATAGTTGCTTAGGAAGGCCAAATTTGATAAACATTCCTGCTACAATTAGAAAGAGAATGGTGCTTAGGTAGAAAATAAGTATTTGAGTCACTTCCCTTGTGTGATGTCTCCTAATATCTTTGACCTTGTTTTTTCATCTAAAAAGAGATTATAATATTGTCTTATTGATCTTACACAGCCAATGTATATAAAAAAATGCCATGTAAATTTTGAAATATTGTTGAAGAAATATTTTAGTTAAAATTCAGGATTCAGATTAGTATTTTTTTAGGCTTCAGATTAGTATTTTCCTCTGCTTCGTGAAATTAATGAAAACATTAATTAATCTCAGCCTGAAGGCTAAATCACTCAATGGTCATTAAAACTAACTTGATCTCTGCTGAAGTATATTAATGTTACACTCAAAGGAAAACATTATCTTGTATTTAGGAAATATTTACTATAGATATAGTACTAGAACTTGCATTATGTTACAAAGCTAGAAATTATGCAAGAAAGGCATACATGCAAATTGATATTTTATTTTAAGGTGATTAGTATACGATAATTTAATCCATTGCTAAAAGAATATAAAATCTATAAAGAAAAGTGGCATGAGAATGAAAAATCTCCTTGTGAAAGATAGGCAATTTTATTTTGTTGTTACTTTATTATGGGGAGAAGTGAGATATATGAAGTAAGATTAAAAATAAAACTATTTTCTCTCCAGAGGATCAAATTGCTATATAAATTAAAATTTTCATGAAATATTTATAGTTGTCATGAATGTCCTCTCAGTAGACATTCACAATGATGATCTAAAAAACTTCTTGTAGACAGTTACATGGATGTTTCCCCTTCCCTCAATTTAATTTATATCTTGCTATTGAACACTTACAAATGCTGTATGTTTTTACATGTGGGTAAGTGGACAAACAAGTTATTTTTATACTTAGGTGAAAATATGATCGTGTGATTAAAGATACCTACTTTGGCTATTTTACACCTCGTTTTTAAATCATGGAGATTTGAGTATAATGGCTTTATAGAAAATACTGAGCCGGTACTTCAGGATTAAATTTTGTACTTTATGAGAAAGGCTCAGAGAAGATACAAAAGTGAATATGATGGTTCTAACCTTTAAGAAGCATCTAATTCAGTAAAGAAGACAGATTTTTAAACAACTAACTGTAATTGAAAAGCCAAATAAGATAGTATGTTATTAGAGCTAACAAAAGGTTATTAATTCTGACTGGTGGTATGAGGAACCCTTTTGGAAAATGTAGCATTTGAAAAAATGGCTTAAGGGATATGTACTTACACAGAGAGGCAGGACTTGCATTCTTGGCTGATGAAGTAAGAGTCTCAAAGGTACCTAATATACTTGAGTATTTGTGAGACAAGTCATATTTTCACTAGAGTATAAACATCACAAGGGCAGGAACCATTAACTCTTTCATTCCCTGCTATATGAATGGCATTTAGTTATAACAATGTCTTAACTAAGACAAATATATGTTAAGTAAACAAATTACTCATGAGGCAACTGAAAGAAAGAGGGACAAAAGCATTAAAAATGCAGTTTGAGCCTTAAGAATATATAGACAATAAAGAACAATGTAAATTCTTGAAGGAGAAAATAAAGTGGTGTACTATTTATTTATTTATTTATTT